>ML267748.1:0-21196 GCA_005239495.1 Nicotiana undulata
TAATTTATTATGAGCCCAAACGATGGATTCAATAAGTTCTTGCCAATAACCACGTCCACTGAAGAGAAACATTAAACTAAAAGCCCAGTCTTTGTAGCAACTGAAATCTTTTGCATAAACAAAAAAGGAAATCTGATTCTAAGTTGTAAATACCTGGGATGCCTGTGCCCATAAGAAATCGCGGAGCCACCCATTAATAGTAATAGAACTTTGCGCAAAGTTTCCTCCCGTGATATGAGTTACTACCCCTTGATCANTTAGTGGCTTGAAACTAATCTCCCGCAGGACCTTCACCATGATCGGAGCTGAGATGATTCATACTAGCTTGGTTAGGTCAATATCTGTACCATCGCTTCTATTTGATGTAATATAGTATAGAGGCTGAAGGTGAGAAATCATCAATTAAAGTAGATGCAACTTCCCTGGCTTAAAGGACAGAACTCCAGCAATAGCTACTCCCATTAAAAGGAATTTTTCACTCTATACGGTATGTCTACAAACCGAATGAAGAAGTCGGAAGCAGTTCATCGCCTGTGGGAGACCGGAAAGGAAGCTAGCGAACCTAGGGTCAACACCAAGGTAGGGGCAAAAGGGAAAAGAACGATGTTTGATGTGAAACCGCCTTTCCCGTTAAAAGTAAAGCGGCGCCCCTACAACGAAATAGGCACAAGGAAAGAGCAATAGACCAGACCAGCCTACAAAAACCACTTGTCGCTGATGATTGGGTTGTTCAAGCTTTCACTCAAGGACTTAATATTCGAAGCTCGGTGAATTCACAACAGCTGAAACATAACTTAATAGAATACCGACTGTTACATGGGCCGACGTGCATAATCGATGTCAGTCAAAAATCAGAGTCGAAGACGATCAACTCGGGGCCCCTTGGGGTCTGTCTATCCGATTTGAACCCTCGACAGATTCAAGAGAGAGATTGATCGTGAACCGAGGCCAAACAGGGATCAGTATCAACCATATAACGAAGATCGAATGAGCAGCAGGTCCGGGAAAAACTCCATGAGAAATGAATGGAGAAACGACCGAGGTCAAAGAAACCAGGGACTTATGACCAAAAATGGCTTCAACAAGTCCATCGGGTCTAAAGACGCACCAAGGCTATCGGAATACAACTTTAATGTCGATATTGCCACCATTGTATCAGCTGTCAGGCATATCAAAGATACCAAATGGCCTCGACCTCTACAATCCGATCCAACCCAAAGGGATCCTTACCAGATGTGCAAATATCATGGCATTCACGGTCACAGAACGGAAGATTGTCGACAACTTAGAGAGGAAGTAGCTCGTCTATTCAACATTGGGAACCTTCGAGAATTCTTGAGAGACCGAGACAAGAATCATTTCAGGAACAAATATTCTAACAAACAGGCAGAACAAGAAGAACCTCAACACGTCATCAACATAATCATCGGCGGGGTTGATATCCCACATGGGCTGATGTTGAAACGCACCAAAGTATCCATCACTAAGGAGAAACGAACTCGAGACTACATACTAGAAGGAACTTTATCTTTCAATGACGAGGATGCGGAAGGGATCAAGAAACCCCCACAATGATACACTGGTAATATCTGTACTCGTAAATAAAATTCAAGTTAAACGTGTGTTAATTGATCCAGGTAGCTCGGCCAACATCATTCGATCAAGGGTCGTGGAGCAGCTCGGTCTACAAGACAAAATTGTGCATGCAGTTTGAGTTCTAAACGGATTCAACATGGCGTGTGAGACCACTAAAGGCAAAATAATGTTACCAGTGAACACCGTCAGGACTATCCAGGAGACTCAATTTTATGAGATTGAAGGGGACATGAGGTACAACGCTATATTTGGAAGGCCATGGATCTACAACATGAGGGTGGTGCCTTCCACATTGCACCAAGCATTGAAATTCCCAACACTTGGCGGAGTTAAAACAGTCTACAGTGAACAACTAGCTGCAAAACAAATGTTCGCGGTCGAATGGGTGATACTATCATCTAGAGTTTCAACATCGAAGGGACCAAACCATATGGTAAAAAACGGGGCCAAATAGCAATCACTGATACCATCTTCAGCAGATTTGGACAAACAAAAGGAAGTCAAGGATGATGATTATGGGGTTCCCAGATCCTTTATAGCCCCCGATGATTCCAACGCCACTAAATTGATGGTCGAGGAACGGGAACAAGTCGTATTGCAAGAAAACTTGACTAATCAAAAGGTATACCTAGGCACGGGGCTAAGCTCCGAGCTTAGGAAAAGACTCATTCTATTTCTTATAACTAATAAAGATTGTTTCTCTTGGTCCCACCTCGATATGACAGGTATCCTACCGGAGATAACCACTCACAAGCTGAGCCTGGACCCGAAGTTTCATTAGGTTTAAGAAGAAGAGGAGACGCCAGTCCGAGATCGAGCATGCTTTCATCAAGGGTGAGGCATCTAAACTTCTAAAAATAAGGTTTATTCGGGAGGTCAAATACCCGGATTGGTTAGAAAACGTAGTAGTAGTCCCTAAAAAAAGGAAACAACTAAGAATGTGTGTAGACAACAAAGATTTGAATAAAGCATGCCCCAAAGACTCTTTTCCTTTTCCCAATATTGACCGTATGATCGATGCCACGACCAGCCACGAGGTCCTCAGTTTTCTCGACGCCTATTCCGGGTACAACCAAATATGGATGGACCCGGGTAATTAGGAAAAAACTTTCTTCATCACTAAATACGACACATACTTTTATATTGTAATGTCATTTAGATTAAAAAATGTCGGTGCTACTTACCAACACCTAGTAAATCGGATGTTCGAGGAACAAATAGGAAAATCAATGGAAGTTTACATTGACGACATGTTAGTTAAGTCCCTGCTAGTAGAGGACCATTTAAAAAATTTGCAGGAAACGTTCAGTATACTGAAGCAGTACAATATGAAGTTGAACCCAGAAAAGTATGCGATTGGAGTTGGGTCGGGTAAGTTCCTCAGATTCATTGTATCCAATCGGGGAATCGATATCAGTCCCGATAAGATCAAAGCATTGCATATATCATGGTAGTGGACAACATAAAGGACGTGCCTAGGTTAACCGGGCGAATAACCTCCCCAGGGAGATTTATTCTGAGGTCGCCCCATAAGAGCAATCAATTTTTTGCGCTGTTGAAAAAGAAGAACAACTTCGCGTGGACCCGGAATGCCAACGAGCTTTGGAGGAACTCAAGAGGTATTTATCAAGACCACCCCTACTTCACACACCGAAGACAGACGAACAACTGTACTTGTACTTAGGGTCTCGGAGATAGTGGTAAGTGGAGTCTTAGTTTGGGAAGAGCAAGGTACGCAATCCAATTTACTATGTTAGTAAGACCTTAGGTGAGGCTGAAACTAGGTACCCTCACCTGGAAAAACTTGCGATCGGTTTGCTAAGAACCTCTAGGAAGATAAAATCGTACTTCCTATGTCACCCAATATGTGTCTTAACTGCTTACCCATTGAGGAGCGTTATGCATAAGACATAACTCTCGGACCAATTGGCCAAACGGGCCGTCGAAATAAGTGGGTACGATATTGAGTATCGACCTCGGACCGCCATTAAGTCTCAAATTTTGGAAAACTTTGTGGCCGACTTCACAGCGTCCCTAATACCCAAGGTCGAAAGAGAGTTATTGGTTAACTCAGGAACTTCCTCGGTTATCTGGACCCTCTGCACGGACGGCACATCAAACGCAAAAGGGTCCGGACTTGGCATCGTACTAAATCCACTAACAGGTAGTATAGTTAAACAATCCATTAAGACTGTGAAATTGACTAACAACGAGGCCGAATATGAGGCCATGATTGCAAGCCTTGAACTAACCAAGAGATTGGGAGAAGAGGTGATCGAAGCCAAGTGCGACTCCCTCATTGTGGTAAACCAAGTCAATGGAACATTCGAGATCAGAAAAGAACGAATGCAAAGATACTTGGAAAATTACATATGACATTACATCAGTTCAAAGAATGGACTTTGCAGCACGTACCTCGGGATCAAAACAGTGAGGCCGGTGCCCTCGCTAAATTGGGATCATCAGTCGAAGACGACGATTAAACTCCGGAGAAGTCGTACACCTTATGAGATCGGTGGTGGAATAAGGCCACGCCGAGATCAATTCGACGAGCCTCTCGTGGGACTGGAGGAATAAATACGTAGAATATCTCAGGTCCGGTAAACTGTCCTCGGATCCAGAAGAGTCGAGGGCCCTGCATACAAAGGTGGCTCAATTAAGCCTATCCAAAGACGGAACTTAAATCAGAAGAACATTTGATGGACCACTTGAAATATGTCTAGGGCCGGGGGATACTGAATATATTTTGAGAGAAATCCACTAAAGTAACTGTGGAAATCATTAGGGTGTCGAATCGCTGTTTGAAAAATAATCAGAGCCGGTTATTACTGGACCGACATGGATAAAGACGCAAAGGAGTTTGTTCAAAAATGTGATGAATTCCAAAGACACGCTCCGATGATCCATCGACCTGGGGAGCTGATTCATTCAATTTTGTCACCATGTACGTTCATGAAGTGGGGAATGGATATTGTTGGCCCCCTTCCGTGGACACCGAGTAAGGCTTTTATATTATTTATGACTGACTACTTTTCTAAGTGGGTGGAAGACCAGGCGTGCGAGAATGTCAGGGAGAATGAGGTCATCGATTTCATTTGGGACCATATCATATGCCGATTCAGAATACTGGCCGAGATTGTATGCGTTAATGAGAAACAATTCATCAGAAGAAAATTAACGAAGTTCCTTGAAGACTAGAAGATCAAAAGGAGCCTATCAACATCCTATCGACACCCTACCAGTACCGGGGCTACCCTATTTCTTTGGTTTATGACACCGAAGCTCTGATACCGGTCGAGATCGTTGAACCAAGTATCAGATTCCGATATGCAACAAAGGAATTGAACAATGAAGCTATGAGTACGAAGTTAGAGCTATTAGATGAAAGGTGTGAGGCCGCCCTTGTCCGGTTGGCCGCCCAAAAATAGCAGATCGAAAAATATTATTATCAAAAGGCCAACCTCGACACTTCAATACTGGGGACTTGGTACTAAGAAATGTCACGCTAAGAACCCGGAACCCGAACGAAGGAAAATTGAGGCCGAACTGGGAAGGATCGTACCAAATTATCGAGATCATCGGAAAGGGATCCTACAAGCTCGAAACAATGAACGGCGAGCAACTACCGAACAACTGGAATATAACTCACTTAAAGTGATATTACTGCTAAGGTACGTCCCCATTCTTTCTTTTATTTACATCTTAAACTAACGCTTGCAGGTAACCAACAAGGGACAGTACGAGATTTTAGTCTGAAAGCACGCATTGTACTCTTTTTCCTTTGAATTGGTTTTGTCCCAAATGGGTTTTCCGGCAAGGCTTTTAACGAGGAAACAAGTAAATCATGCTAACTTAGAATCAAAGGATGGCAACGAACCTGTGACGGTGATCAAAAAAACATTCGAGGTCTCTCTTCGATCAACTCGAACACTAGGGGGCATTACCCTCCGATATCGACTTTAGCATGGAAAGAGAATTTAGGATTGAAGGGTCTCGATCGATAGGATTCAATGTAAGGGCCAAACGGTCAAATGAATCGTGCCCACACAGACTGCTCGAACACACACAAATCATGTACACATACATTACTATTATGCACAAGAATAGAGAGAAGTCTCTTCCTTGCAAACATCTTGTCTTTTAAAAAATTTTCCTTTACATTTCTTAAGGAATTCCCTGCTTCCGATCCCCTAAAGGAAACGAGCCCAACGGCCACCTAAACTTGAGTTCGAATAATCACTCTCTCACTCAGGGACTGCCATCCGAAAACAAACTCGGTCAGTCTAAGCTATTAGACCTCGGGGGTATAAGACCTATTAGGCAACCCCCGAATTTTATAGGCTAAGGCCACCCCCACTCGGGGACTGCCATCTTAGGAAAACCTGGCTAACTAGGGGTAACGATATTAACACGGGACAACACCCTAATTATAAAGGCTAAGGTCACAAACATGGCTCGGAGACGCCCGAGGCCCGTAATAAAAATAACAAGGCCTTAAAATTTCTTAACCGGTTCCAAAGTCTCTCCTCAACGGTCTATGACTTAAAACAAAAAAAAGGTCTAAGTACTTTGGGTAAAGAGAACATTCGGTCACACCGAAGCCCCACAACACCTTAAAATGAAAAATGTTGAAGGCGAATTTTCTTCGAGTCTCTAAACAAAACCCAATTGTTTCATGCAAAGGCATTTAGATCTTTGCAAATAAAAATAAACAAGGCAAAGAGAAAATTTGAAAGATGTTAGAAAGGAAAAGGCCTCCTTATATTCAAAATCAGGAATTTCATTTTACAAGGGCCGAATGGCCCCGATACAAAACTTTACAACGGCCAAAACGACCTAAAAAATAAAAGACAACAAAATATTTAAAAAGATCCTAAGTGGCCTAGTCTTCGTCTGGAGATGACTCTCACCAGCTCGTCATCTTTCTGCTTTAGGTCGTCCTGGATAGATTGGAAGTTGCCACTCTCGCTGAACCGCCTACAGATCTCACGATGCTTGCTGCGGTATTCATGATACTTCTTCTCCATCCTCTATAAAATAGTTTTACGCCTCTCCTCCCGACGAGTACTCTCCATCTCCTAGGGCTGATTATTGGGCGGATTGGGGGGTTATTTACTCTTAACGGTTTGGGTTATCAGTTATCGGTTTTTAAATGTATTTATCCGCTAGCCACCCGATAAGATATCGGGCGAATTGGTATACGTTTAGCTCTTATCGGGCGGTTTAGCAGTTTAGTTTCAATTGATTAAAACTTAACATACTTCAACATAGTGTATGGGAGTACATCCCCGAGACAACAATATAGTCAACATTTCTCATACATATATATATCAACTAAATTACACCATGAGGACATATTACTAGAATCAAATATTGGATATGAAATACTTCTTTTATCTTCTCATACTACATTCGAGTGGATAGTAAGGGATTGAGAAGTGCACAACTAAACACATCAACAATATCATTTGAACAAATTTCTTACTGTTTAAGAAGATGACAAACTGTTAAAAAACAAAAACACGTCTTCGTTAATATTGAACTTGACCAATTTGATAATCTAGCTGCAAAGTCCGCTACCATGTCCTCTATCAAGATGAAATGCTGGCGGGCTTCCATCGAGGCACACTGTTTGATGTCTCATAAACAAATAAATACTTAGTACTCATAGAAGTCTGCATGTGATTCTCTTTACTCTTTGTTGCTTAATGTATTGTGCAGTGGTACTGTGAATTATGGTGATGTTGACAATCTGTTCTTTCTGAGCCATAATAGTAGTCAACATTGCTAGAAATTCTAACAAGAAGATGGTTCCCATCCTGCAAAAACATTCAAATTAAAGCAGTTGTTGGTTCGTGCTTATATTGCTTTTTTATTTATTCGTGTATTACTATTGTTTATTATGAAACCTCCCACGCTGGTAATAAATAATTAAATCTTTCTTCTAAAGTTTAGAGAGCAGCAGTAAACGAGTTCAATAATATGGATAAAAATAAATTTTATATGGACATTTGAATAATCCGCCCTATATATATATATATATATATATATATATTTGTTCTTCTACGGAGTTTAAAAACTCATAGTAAATATTTTGGTGATTTTTTCTTTCGTCTCCTTGAAAATTCTGGTCAAACCAAGTTCTTTTGAAAATATTTTCTTGTGAGTAAAAATTTGCTCGAAGTCTTTCTTTATCAATTTTAAAATCTTTTCTCAAAATACCTAACTTAGCGCCTAAAGCTGAATAAGTGGGAGATTGAGGTTGTTCATAGTTAACCTCGGTTGGAGGGGTTGTTTCTACAGTATATTTAGCTTGTGGGATTCTAGAGTCAAAATTAACCGTTTCGATTCTAGAAGAAAGGGAAGATATCGAGTGTCTTCCTGACTGAATTTCATATATATATATATATATATATATTCTTAATGGGTTAACGGATTATCCGTTAAGCAAATTGAATAATCCGCCCCAAACCGATAAGCCGTTAATAAAAAAAATTCAATCCTTTCCCCGTCTGTTAAACCGTTAACCCAATACCAATAATCCATTAAGCTTCGATTTCGGTTTGATTTTGAATACCCCTATGTACCATCCATTTAAAGGTATTATTTCCCAAACCCAAAAGACTAAGGGGTTAAACGAAAATAAGGGATGGGCAAAAGGGAGGAAAAACTTTTAAAGTGGTTTCATGACGTACGTCGGTCAAATGCCGCATGCTTAGATTCACAATGCTATACGGTACTATGTGGATGCGCATTGATTAAAGGCAGTTGAACAAAGTTACAATTAAGAACAAGTATAATTTACCACGCATTGATGACTTATTTGGCAAGCTTCAGGGAGCTAGAGATTGATTAAAGGCAGTTGAACAAAGTTACAATTAAGAACAAGTATAATTTACCACGCATTGATGACTTATTTGGCAAGCTTCAGGGAGCTAGAGATTGATTAAAGGCAGTTGAACAAAGTTACAATTAAGAACAAGTATAATTTACCACGCATTGATGACTTATTTGGCAAGCTTCAGGGAGCTAGAGTGTTTTCAAAGATTTATTTGAGGTCCGGGTATCACCAGTTGAAGATTCGCGATTATGATATCCTGAAGACGAAATTCAGGACCCGATATGATCACTACGAGTTCCTTGTGATGTCGTTTGGGCTGACTAATTCCCCAGCTGCATTTATGCGTCTGATGAATAGTGTATTCTAGCATTATTTTGATACTTTTTGTCATAGTATTCATTGATGATATACGTACTATAGACGTTGAGGGAAAAGAAGCTTTATGCTAAATTCTCCAAGTATGAGTTTTCTCTTGATTCTATGGCGTTCTTGGAGCACGTGGTGTCCAGTGAGGGGATCAAGGTAGATACAAAGAGTATTGGGGTAGTACATAGTTGGCCTAGACCATCTTTAGCTATTGAGGTTCGGAGTTTCTTGGTTTTGTCAGATATTATCGGTGATTTGTGGAGGGTTTCTCATCCATTGTTGCACCTTTGACTAGATTGACCCAAGAAGGGTGCCCCATTCAGGTGGTCAAATGAGTGTGAGGAGAGCTTTCAGAAGCTCAAGACTGCCTTGACCACAGCTCCAGTTATAGTTTTACCTTCAACATTGGGTTCTTAGTGCATTGTGATGCTTCTCGGATTGGTATCGGGTGTGTCTTGATGCAGTAGGGTAGAGTGATTGCTTATGCTTCACGCTAGTTGAAGTCCCATGAGAAGAACTACCCCATTCATGATCTAGAGTTGGCAACCCTTATACATGCATTGAAGATTTGGATGCATTATCTCTATAGCGGGTCTTGTGAGGTATTTACAGATTATTAGAGTTTACAACATTTGTTCAAGTGAAAGGATCTAAATTTGATGGTTGGAGCTGTTAAAAGACGATGATATCACTATTTTGTATCATCCCTGAAAGACCAATGTGGTGGCTGATGCCTTGAGTAGAAAGGGGGTGAGCATGGGTAACTTTGCATATATTCAAGTTGGTGAGAGAGCCCTAGCATCAAATGTCCAGGCTTTGGCCAATCAATTTGTGAGGTTAGATGTTTCGTAGCCTAGTCGGGTTCTAGCGTGTGTGGTTTCTCGATCTTCTTTATATGAGCGCATCACAGAGCGACAGTATGACGAAACCCATTTGCTTTCCCTTAAGGACACGGTACAACACAACAATGCCAAGGATGTTTATGTTGGAGATGACGGGGTGTTGCGGATGCAGGGTAGGATTTGTGTTCCTAATGTGGATGGATTACGTGAGTTGATTCTTGAGGAAGCCCACAGTTATTCCATTCACCCAGGCGCCGCGAAGATGTACCAGGACTTGAGGCAACACTATTAGTGGAGAAGAATGAAGAAAGACATAATGGAGTATGTGGCTCGGTGCTTGAACTGTTAGTAGGTGAAGTATGAGCATTAAAGGCCATGCGGTTTTCTTTAGAGACTTGAGATTTTCGAGTGAAAATGGGAGTGTGTTACCATAGATTTCGTTGTTGGGCTCCCACAGACTCTGAAGAAATCTGATGCAGTTTGGATGATTGTGGACCGGTTAACTGAGTCAACTCATTTCATTCCGGTGGCGACTACCTATTCTTCCGAGAGGCTGGCTCAGATTTATATCCGCGATCAGTGTCCATTATGTCTGATTGAGGCACGCAGTTCACATCGCAGTTTTGGAGAGTAGTGCGGCGAGAGTTGGGCACACGGGTTGAGTTGAGCACAATATTTCACCCCCTAGCGGACGGACAATTCGAGAGCACCATTCAGATCTTGGAGGATATGTTACGTGCTTGCGTTATGGATTTCTGGGTTCTTGGGATTAGTTTCTACCTAATATAATTGTCCCCTAAGATCACACTTGTCCGTTATGAGCATTATTTGCTCGTTTCGTATGTTATGCCTAGTGGATTTATAACCGCCAAAGAGTTAATGTAAAATCCCAAATATTACAAAATTCGCTTATTTGAATATCATCTTTATCCGGACAGTGGTGATTATCGAGATGGCCTCCTCCGAGGTGACACGATATGTTCCACTGTAGACAATTCGGGATGTACTTCGTCAATCAACTCTCCAATTCTTGACCTGGAGCTAAGTAAGAAACACTTGTCATGTGTTCATTATTGCGTTGGCTACGTGTTAAAACTATATTTTACCAATACATCTGTAATTTCTAGGACATAAGAGTGAGAAAACAAACAAGAAATATATAAGGGAGAGATGACACCATATACTAGAAGGAAAAAGTTATAATATGACAAAGACAAATAAGATAGAGAGCGGAACTAAGTAGAAAATAGGATAAAAACAAATATAGAGTTACATTAATAAATAATAGTGGCATAATGGAAAAGAAAAATAAAGTAACGATCCATCACAATAAATGGATCATTACACATCTTTGTCTTGCTACGTAATGTATTTAGTAATATTATATTAAAATCTATATATTAATATAAAGCAGGGCATAAGAGAGATGATGTGGCATCTTTCATAATGCAAAATTCCTATTTATCTTTTTCCTCCTTTATTTGAAAATTTTCCTCCATTTTTTCCATTTATTTTAGTTTTTAAAATGTCAATATCCATAACTCACACCTCTTTATTAGGGGTTATGACTTTTCATGTCAATAATACCAATTTTTTGATGAGTTACAAAATCTATCTTTCCGTTTTAATCCACACCTCTTCATTGGGATTATGACTTTTCAAGTCCATAACCCCCGATTCTTTATTGTCTTATATTTGCGATCAACTACATCCATGTTAGCACTCACAAAATTGTGCCCTCCTTTAATTGAATATAGACTACTTTGAGAGACAGAAACAAGGCTTCCAAACATATTTTGTGATTTGAAGTTGATGTTCTTATATATACTATGATTGAAAATAAATATCTTAGGACTATGTTCGCTATGTATTCTGCAGGTTGTTCCTTAAGATATATCTGTAGGTATCTATCATATTCTTTCTCTTTTTCCTCATAAAGTGTTTGTGTTCCAATCATTTTTTATTAACTCCGTGCAACTTTTTGTATTAAACCTTGTGCGTGGCTTGATCAAATTCCTTTATTTTCTTCATTTTNTTGCATTTTTGTAAGCTTACCCAAAGGATATGCCCTTCAAATTAATATAAAAATATTTGCTCAATTTTTTTACGTGTGAACCAGTTTCTTCTATAAACTGTATGATGACCCTCATTATTTCAAATCTCTAAAAAAATATAATTATTTTTACTGATGGAATTTTGCAGAATCATAATAATAATAATATATAATACATATCAAAATTTAATTACCAAAAAGCAGATATATCAATCATTTTCGATTCAATATCATGTTACAAGAATTACTATAATTTTTCAAAGATTTTTCAAAAGATATGCCCTTCAAAGTTCAAATTAAGAAGAAATGCGTGTTCTCCAATCGAAATGTGTATCGATCCTTTTACCTTTTATAAATAAATTCTATAATTGTCATAAAATTAATTATTTTCAAATATAACAACAAATGGATTTAATCAATTTTAGAATTATTTAAATACTAATTCCACTTGATTAATGATAAACCGAAACCAAATATACTATTTTCAAATATAATTCTGAACCATTCTCAGGTGTATTTTACTAGCTTACTTTAGTATTTTTTTTGAATGTCTTTTCTCATTTTCAGGGCACTTNCAAAATGCAAGTGCACATCCATTTTATCCATAACATACATGTTCATGCATGCTCATTGGAGGTTGTTTCCATCTAATGAAACAATCTGCCATCTAACGGCTTGCAATTGTAGTCACTATTGACTGGTTCTTATGATGGGTTCACGAGAACAGCAAATACCACCAACTAGCGATGCAACGTGGACGGCTTGACACGCCATAAAGGGTGTGACATTTTGTGTTGCCATAATGAAATAGAACTGTGTTATATATTTTTATTTTCTTCCTTAATGGTTTGGACTATGTGACTCAACAATCCTCATCTGAAAAGAAAAGGCTAATTATATTGATGGAATCGATCGGGATGCTTCAAATATTGGTAGTTGAAAAGGTAACTCTTCCGCGATCAGTAGAAAAATGCAATATCTTTTAGGGAAGCAGGGTTAAGGAAAGATGTAACTTTCTCATTTTCACAACTCAATCCAATATATTCATTCATTGAACATGAAATTCAACTTCGAAACGAATGTCTTTAATTTCTTGACAGAAACTAACCCAAGTAAAGAGATAACTTTATATTTTTTTCCACATATCACTTCCTTTAATACCTAGAATCATAAAAAGAAAGCAAAGAAGGAGGGAGGAAAGCAACATAATACATTTTAGTTAGTAGATTTTATTGATTGTTTGCAGTATTTAATGTGTTGAATGATTTACACACACATACACACACACACACACACACACACACACACACACACATATATATATATATATATATATATATATATATATATATATATATATATATATAAAGCACGAAGGCCCTTAGCGAAATTTCTTTCATCTTTTTTGCCCTTTTAAAATAATGTTTATATTGGATAAAATAGTAATTTAGTTATTTTCCTAATTTGATGACTGTTTGAAGAATTATAATAAAAATAAATTATGATTTCAATCATATTAGATTTAATATTATGTCACAACAATGGTTGCATTTTTGTAAGCTTACCCAAAGGATATGCCCTTCAAATTAATATAAAAATATTTGCTCAATTTTTTTACGTGTGAACCAGTTTCTTCTATAAACTGTATGATGACCCTCATTATTTCAAATCTCTAAAAAAATATAATTATTTTTACTGATGGAATTTTGCAGAATCATAATAATAATAATATATAATACATATCAAAATTTAATTACCAAAAAGCAGATATATCAATCATTTTCGATTCAATATCATGTTACAAGAATTACTATAATTTTTCAAAGATTTTTCAAAAGATATGCCCTTCAAAGTTCAAATTAAGAAGAAATGCGTGTTCTCCAATCGAAATGTGTATCGATCCTTTTACCTTTTATAAATAAATTCTATAATTGTCATAAAATTAATTATTTTCAAATATAACAACAAATGGATTTAATCAATTTTAGAATTATTTAAATACTAATTCCACTTGATTAATGATAAACCGAAACCAAATATACTATTTTCAAATATAATTCTGAACCATTCTCAGGTGTATTTTACTAGCTTACTTTAGTATTTTTTTTGAATGTCTTTTCTCATTTTCAGGGCACTTTGATTTTGTGTTCATCTGAAATTCATGGATTATTAGTTGTTTGCTATATTTGTGAAGTTCTATCCACTATTTATGTTTTCAATGATTATGTGTACTACTGAAAAGAAAGCATGCTAGCTTTATTTTATTTAAAAAGTGGCATAAAATTTAACTTGTATTATTAACTAATGATTGAGGATTTCTATGAGACGTTTCTTCTTAATTGAGTTAGTTATACATACAATGTCAGTCAATATTAATGACTATTCTCAAGAAGTTATACTTTTGTTTCATAACTCAAAAATTCATTGAGATAGGATACATGCGCGATGCGCGTACCCTAAATAATTTTTTTATTATATTGAACGTAAAATTCTGTTAGATAAAAATTATAATTATAATTAAATATTTAAAACTTGGGATGAGCTGCTATTAAGAGTTGAATCAACAACAAAAAAAATCTCTTTAACGTTAAGAACACCTAATTAACCAAAAGTCTTTGATTTTATTAATTTGCGAAAAATCTAAGTCATTCTTTTCGAAATTTACAATAAAATAGATTATAATATAGTAGTATGAACAAACTCTTAAAAATGCGAACGTTAAAAATAATAAGAATGAAATATTAAAAGATAAAATATATTCTAAGTGTATATTTTATATTTAATCTTAAATGTTTCTCAGATATATTGTTCTGTGAACGAAATTCATATAGAATATTACAAGAATCGCAAAGTGATGCTTAATAAATAAAAAAAATTAAATTATGATATCAATATTAAGTAACTTTAAATATTGCGGAAAAGTATACTAGTTTAAGTAATAATTAAAACAAACACGGTATTTGAAAATAGATACGGTGACAACTCATTTTTTGCTATTGATTTAAGATCCAGGGACCAGGGGTTAAACGAAAGTTATAAGATATGGGCAAAAGGGAGAAAAAACTTTTGAAGTGGTTTCATGAGGTACGTCGGTGAAATGCCGCATGCTTAGATTCACAATGCTATACGTGTCTAAGAAGGAAGTTATCTTGAGCTGTCGAAATCACCTCCTAAATATTCTCTATTTATAGTTGCGATTATTTGCCAATTGTTGAGCTCTCTAGACTCTAGGCATGGGTGATGAGCGAGGAAATAGAGTATGGGGATTTGGAGGAGTCTCTATTTGTGGTGCTGAGGCCAAAGAAATTGAACAGTTGTCTAGAGACGGCAGCCATTACAGTCTCTCTACTGGAATTCTGCCTTCTCTCGGTGCCAGAACATCCAACCGCACAGTCAAGCTACGCAGATTCATCATTCATCCCAGTGATAACCATTATAGGTAAACCATTATCGTTTGTTCGATTCATCGCCTTTAATTTAAACGACTCGACCGAATTTGTTTTTCCTTGAACGGCAAACACAAAGTGTATTTGTAACTCTGACTCATTTGGTTCCAAAGAGGGTTAATATGAGTTAGTTAATACCACCAACCCATGACCAAACACGGGCCAAATTCTATACTGGTCCTGATAACCAACAGCCCCTAAGTTTTTGACTTTTCATTGGATAAGTATCATGTCATCCTATATGTTTTCAATGCTATAGTTTCTGAGTATGTTTCTTCCGGGCATCCATTGAAGATCTTTCACTCTGTTTGCAGAATGTTAACTTTATTGTTATATACATCCAGATTGAACAGGTTTACTTGCCCTTTTACCATTATTCTGTAGTAATTATAGATATTTAACTATAATTATCTTTATCAGATTTGAGTTATATATACAAAGATATACACTATCGTTCTTATTTAACTAGCCTGTAACATGTACCTTATTTTCTAGGCTGCCTATGGAACAAATATTCTCGCGTCTTATTCTTTAGTATAATGTCTATGCTTTCCATGAGACGTAGTTCGAAGAGCTCAAAAATAAATGATCTTGCTCTTGAACCATACTTAATAAAGGAAGAACTTAAAAAGATATGAAAGCTATCTTTTTCAGTTGGCGAATTACATCAACGGTTGGTTCCATTACCCTATATTGACCATGGCTATATGGGATCAGCAAAGTATGTTTTATGTTTTGGTACTTCCAATAGTTTGGCGTTTCCTTGTGTATGAAATAACATAAATTTACAATACTGCTCCCTAAAAGGAAATTGGTTCTCTTTGATATCTAACATAGTGCATGAACAGATCTTCAATAACCATTGGGTAACCTCAAAATCCTGAGGTGCATTGAGGCACTTAAATACAGAAAAGTCCAGCTCAAAATTGCATCAAGGCACTTGCATGAAATTAAATTGTGAAATCCTCTCCAGTGTAACTGTCAATCTATCGCTTGAGCATACTCATTTCAGTATTGGGGGTTCCCATTAATGAGAACCTGAAATCCTCCAAGTTTACCTGAGCAACAAAAGAAAGAACCAGTAGCAGAGTATAACTGATGATTAAGATTGTACTCTATGTGCCAAGAAAATGGTAAGATAGATAAAGATGTATTCTCTCCGCCCATTTTATGTGAAGATGGTTGATTGGGTACAGAGTTTAAGAAAGAACGATTTTTTTGGAACATGTGGTCTAAATCATGACATGACATTTATGTGGCTATAAAATCACTTCATTAAAGATAAAATGAAAATCTTGAAAGTTTAATTATTTCCAAGTATAGAAATCTGTCATTTTTTTTGGGCAAACAAAAAAAGAAAGCGCGTCACATAAATTAAGATAGAGGGAATAACACATAATTCAAGTAGGATGGTTAAGATGTAGTACTCTACGAGAGTAATTTTGTGATAGTAGTAATTTTTGTTATCACGCAGCAGGTTATCTGTTCTCATTTTCCTTTTTCTTTTTGTGGGTCTGGAAAGCGGACAAGCATATTGGAAAGGGGAAACCAAAATTATGCATTTCGTTCTTAGTACACCTCTTCACAGGGAAATACTAATTAGTAGTCATGTATATGATCATGGAAAACAAGTTGGCTTTTACTTAACATCAGCTTATGTTAAAATAATGTTTGCAGGGCATGGCAGAGCTTTCTGGCTGCACTGGTCATCTATACAGCTTGGGTGTGTCCATTTGAGTTTGGCTTCCTTGAGAAACCAGAAAGACCACTGGCCATCGCTGATAATATTGTCAATGCATTCTTTGCAATTGATATCGTTCTCAACTTCTTTGTAGCTTACCGGGATAAAACCACATATGTACTAGTTGATAACCGCAAAAGGATTGCTATGAAGTATGCAGGAACTTGGATGATTTGTGATGTCCTATCAACAATCCCCTCAGAACTTGCCAGGAAAATCCCGAAACTTTTTGATGAATATGATTTATTCTATATCCTTCGTCTCTGGCGTTTACGAAGAGTTAGTGCCTTGTTTGCCAGGTAATTGCTTGGGCTTGAAAATGATAAATGTGTTTTATAGCTCCTTTCCCCTCAAAGCTCAACCTAATCCTTTTTTTTTCTTTGAAACAGATTGGAGAAAGATAGGAATTTAAATTACTATTGTGTCCGATGTGCAAAGCTTATATGTGTAAGTACATTTGACTGTTGTTGTGGTAGGAGATGGGTGTTTCTGATCAATGTTTCCTATTTGGTCTGTAGGTCACTCTTTTTGCTGTTCACTGTGCTGGATGCTTTTATTATCTTATTGCAGCTCATTATCCAGACCCAACGAAAACATGGATTGGGGCATCTATGGATGACTTCCTTAATCAGAGTCTATGGAATCGTTATATCACTTCTATTTATTGGTCAATTACTACTCTTACTACAGTTGGTTATGGTGATCTGCATCCGGAGAATACACGGGAGATGATCTTTGATATTTTTTACATGCTTTTTAACTTGGGCCTCACAGCTTATCTAATAGGAAATATGACACTCTTGATTGTCCACGAGACAAGTAGGACTAGACAGTTTGTGAGTAAATTATATTTCGAATAATTTTACATTTAACTATTTGGAATTCAGTAGCTTATGTGAATGTTTGTTCTGCTACAGAGAGACACAATTCAAGCTGCTTCCAATTTTGCACAGAGGAACCAATTGCCTGCTCGGCTCCAATATCAAATGGTAGCGCACTTGTGCTTGAAATACAGAACAGATTCAGAGGGAGTGCAGCAGCAAGAGACACTTGATTCTCTTCCTAAAGCAATCCGCTCAAGCATTTCACATTATCTTTTCTACTCTCTAGTAGATGGGGTTTACTTGTTCCATGGCGTGTCCAATGATCTACTCTTCCAGCTGGTAACTTGTCATTATTTTTTATAACTACAAGCATGCATATCTTTTGATGTTTGATACTAGCTCCATAATTCAAGGTCTCAGAGATGAAGGCAGAGTATTTTCCTCCCAAAGAGGATGTCATTTTGCAGAATGAAGCACCAACTGACTTCTATATTTTAGTAACAGGAGATGTGGTAACTTTATTGTATCGTATTCTGGATTTGACATGCTTTTTTGGGACATTAAATTCATCACCATTTGACAGGATCTATTGATACTTAAAAATGGAGCTGAACAGGTAAGTTGCAATTTTGAATTCCTTCTTTTCTAATGAAACACAGTTAATGACATGAAATTTCAGGTCATAGGGGAGGTCAAGGCTGGTGATCTTTGTGGTGAGATTGGCGTTCTTTGTTACAGGCCTCAGCTATTTACAGTACGAACAAAGAGCCTAACTCAGCTACTCAGAATGAACCGCACAACATTTTTGAACATTGTCCAGGCCAATGTTGGAGATGGGACCATAATCATGAATAATCTCCTGCAGGTATAAATATATATGGCTCAAATTCTTTTCCATTTTCGCATAACATAATATGACTCCAATACCCTGAGCAGCATCTGAAGGAGATGAAGGATCCAATTATGGAAGGAGTTCTGCAGGAGACAGAAAAAATGCTAGCTCGCGGTAGAATGGACCTTCCTCTCACACTCTGCTTTGCCACACTTAGAGGTGACAACTTGTTGTTGCATCACTTGTTGAAGCGGGGTCTAGATCCAAATGAATCGGACAAAAATGGGAGATCGGCTTTGGTTTGTACACTATGGAGCTCTGTTTTGTCCAAGTTTAAATTCTTCAAGAATTAATTAATTAATTAATTCCTCATCTTTTCTTTCTCATCAGCATATAGCAGCATCTAAAGGACTTGATAATTGTGTGCTTTTGCTTTTGGATTTTGGGGCCAATCCGAATAATAAAGGTAGGTATACTCTCCTTCTAGCCAAACACCGATATGTGTTTTTATCCAAAATAATCACAAAAGTTAGTATCTGTCATGCAAACAGATTCAGAAGGGAATGTACCATTATGGGAGGCCATTTTAGGGAAGCATGATTCAGTGATGAGGCTACTAGTCAACAATGGTGCTAAACTTTCAGCTGGTAATGTGTGTCAATTTGCCTGCATTGCTGCTGAACAAAACAACTTGAATTTGCTCAAGAAAATTGTCCATTATGGTGGGGATATCACAAGTCCCAATATCAATGGATCATCAAGCCTTCATGTTGCTGTTTGTGAAGGAAACGTTGAAATCGTAAAATACCTCTTGGATCAAGGGGCTAATATTGACCAAGTAGACCAACATGGTTGGACCCCGAGGGACCTAGCAGTGCAGCAGGGACATGAAGATATCAAATTACTCTTTGAATCCAACAAACTGACAACAACTAAAACTATCCCTGAGGAACAGTCTGGAGTTGGGTTTCTTGGAAGATTCAAAAGCGAGCCAACGATCATGCGTCCTATGTTCCAAGGAGGCTCATTTCTAGCAGGAGATGGATCACGTCCTAGACGAAGGACTAATAACTTTGATAACTCATTATTCGGGCTAATGTCAGCTGTGCAGACCAACGGGCGTGATTTGTGTTTATCCAAAAACCAGGATGCAGCGGCAGTGAAAACCAAGAGTAATAGTGCCAGAGTAACAGTGAGTTGCCCTGAGAAGGGAGATTTTGCAGGGAAGCTTGTCTTACTTCCACAGACGTTCCAAGAGCTACTTGAAATTGGTGCCACAAAATACGGAATCTTGCAAGCCAGAGTTCTAAACAATGATGGAGCTGAATTTGATGGCATAGAATTAATTAGAGATGGTGATTTATTAATCTTTGCTAGTGATGGAGGAGCCAATGAACAGCGGTGGTGATTCTTGATATGGATATTGAAAATGCAAATCCCAACTTTCCATTTCCCATAATCAAATTCGCGTTTTCTTCTTTTCATTTTTGGGTTTCCAGTTCTAAACTTTTTTTTTTCCTTCCTTTGTATATGATTCAAATTCGCATTGCCTAGAGGCTCATTAGGGGAAGCATATAAGAAGGTTTGCATTTATACATTGTTCTTAACTACTTATAAGAATAAAACGCAAAACTAAAATTGAAGACGAGGAAAATTTTTAAGTCTTATAACTAGTTAACAACTAGTAAATTTACTAGTGCTACGCGCTGACTAAAAATATGACTTCGTTTATGTGAATCTATTAATTTTTTAGTCTATCTCTAAAAGAATGATCCTTTTTCTAATTTAGAAATAGTTTAACTTTAAACTTTTCATTCTTTCTTAAATTTCGTGCCTAATATTGATTCACATAAATTAAAACGACGGGAGTAATAAATTTCTAAAAGATCAGCAGGTAAATAAAAAATTTATATATTATTGCGCGGTACTAAAAATTTAAATAAATTTCTAAAAAGATCTACAGGTTAATAACAAAGTTGGATATTATCTTTTATTTGTGCGAGAAGGAAACACTTATAATTAATGTATAATTCATTACTAATGAAGCTTATTTAGATTTTATATAATTAAGTAATATTTAAAGTATACTAATATTAGATAATTAATTAACAAGATAAGGTAAATTTTAATGGAAACCCAATATTTGAAAGTCCTTTAGACTACCAATATAATTTTTAATATTCTTAAAGGAACGAAAAGGTTATTATTATTATTATTATTATTATTATTATTATTATTATTATTATTATTATTATTATTATTATTTATTGTGAAAGAAAGAAAATTATAATGAAAACTGCTTTCTTCTAGTTTACATAATTTTATTTTTAAGAACTCCATAAAATTTGATTTAGAAAGTTTTTAATGGTTAAATTAACTTAATGTATTTGGTTAATATATATTTATTGAGATAATTAGTTCTTTATTTTCTATATATGTATATATAATAAAATATGTCATGAATAGTTATCTCCCCCGTAGAAATTCTAAAAAATAGATAGGGAAAAGGTTTATCAAAATAGAAAGGAATAAAAGGGATGAAAATCATTTTTTCCTCCCGATGTTTGCCTTAAAAATCAACCTCCCCCCTAACTTACAACATTAGGCATCCCCCCCCCCCCCCCCCCCACCTTCCCTGCCTCCTCACATCTTGGG
>ML267748.1:30348-88269 GCA_005239495.1 Nicotiana undulata
AGAGGAATGTTTGGTATTGTAAAAAAAAAAAATAAACTTGATTAAAAAAAAAAAAAAAAAAAAAAGGGAGGGGGGGGGGGGGGGGGGGGTGAGGGAATCTGTCAGCATGTATTTATGGATAAGGCATCTTTCACTAACTAACAATGGAAAGTTGTCCACAACTGATTTTTTTTATTTTTCACCCCCTAACTTCTGGATTTTACTCTTAGCCCCCCACTCCCCCCCAAAGTAAATCTTTCACCAACAAAATCAAATACATACAAAGATCACAACAAAATTGGCAGTTAACCAAATTAATCAGACCTTTTTTTTTTGCATATACATTAATCCTAAACTAATTATTCTAAGAAAAATCATGCAATTAACCGACTAAGAATGCAATTATATGCTGAATTAATCATGCAAAATTATGATTACACATTTTTGAGAGAAGACATACGCTATGTTGTGAGAGACTAAAAGAAAACAAAATTGACTAAAAGAGTTATATGTTAAACTTTAAAAGAGACGTACAGAGAATTTGACGAAAATCCGACAACCAAATGCGGCTCCGGCCAACATGCAATCTCCGAAATATGGCATTAAATTTACATCAATGTGTAGCTCTCATCAAGATCTTTCCAATGGTTTAAATTTGGACCATAACCGAATAAAGGAACAACTGAGTATCATAAAAGAAAAAGGAGAACCAGGGTTTGGTTTTAGATCTAAAATTTAAGAGAATCAGTGAAGTTATGAAGGAAACCAAAGGTGAGATAAGTATGGGGAGGTAAAGGAGATTATAGGACGCCTCCGCCATAGGCGATTTCCGGCGGTGGCGGAAGGTGGAGGATCCTAGGGCGGCTAGGGTTTCAGGTGAGTTGAGAGAGATAGAGAATGAGGAGGTTCTGGGGGGTTAGGGGTCATTTTCGGACATTATATGGTATGGGAGGGGTTAGTTGCGAGCCGTTCCATCTGGGGTGATCACCGGCTAGGATTGAGGAAGGGGGAAACATGATCGTTTTGGTTTAAAGGGGGCTTGGACCCGTTGGGTTTGATTTGGGCTGGACGGAATTGGTGTTAAAGTAACTGGGCCACTTGAAATCTGACCCAAACAACCCCATTTTCCTTTTCTTTTATTTTCTTTCTTCTTTTTTTTCTTTGATTTTAAATCCTAACCAAATTAATTAAAAACCTAGATTAGGTCATAAATCAAATCAAATTTGTGAAATAAACCTAATTAACTATTTCTAACATTTGAACAATTAATATATCTTAAAACTAACGTAAGGAAATTACTAATTTAAAACTAAAAACTATAAATGTAAGAATGACCATTATTTTTGTGTTTTTTTGTTTAATAATGCAATTAACCTGTGTAATTAAATCCTAAAGGAAATTAAGATCTAAAATGCTTATGCAATGCAACATTGAATATTTTTTGTATTTTTTATGATTTTAGGATATTAAATATTCAACTAAATGCAAACAACAATTAACAAGAAATTCCTAGAATTCTATGAAACATAAAAATAATTAGAAAAAATCTATTTTTGTGGATTTTATAGGAGTATTTTTTGAGGCAAAAATTACGTGCTCATAACTGCCCCTCTTTGCTCGGAAATACGAAGAGTTTTCGGAAAAAGATAAAGTGAGCAACTACGAGCAATTTTTGCCCGTTTGGATACTCCATGGGAAGCGTTTTGAAATTTTTTGGCCGAACCTTGCTTCGGAGGTTGCCTACATATCCTTGGTGATAAAGAAATAAGATCAGCGTAGTTCTGGAAGTTTTGGTAGTTGGGACTACTGGGAAGATGTGATTTCACTACTGTTGCTGCTTGCTGAGCTCCTTATTACACCAAAGTCAAAAATGAAAAAGACTAACTAAGCCTGTCAGTTACGAGTTACAAGATAACTATCTATAATTCTTCTGAAGCTTGATCTGTCTTGCCTGGTTCTTCAAGCAGATGCTTGTTAGTTGCATATGCTAATTCATTTTTCTTCAGCTTTTCGGATCAAGGCGGGACATGCAAAGCTTGCGATTTCAATCATGTCTTGAGCAGTCCACATCTTTTCTCCGCTTCTGCACTTTGAGTTCACTTATTTTCCATTTCTTTCTTTGTTTTGGATTGAGACTTCTTTTTGGTTATCTTGAACCCTGTGCCTCAACGTAAAAACCTGCTCAGACACTAAAACAAACGTACAAACAAAAATTTTGTGCCCCGGTATTCACTAGGAAAATTTCGTCAGTTATTTGTAACAAAACTCTATATTACTTCATTATTGACATCAAATAAAAGGTCGGGATTGGTGTACCCTGAGAGAACAGAGGCTGGATTGGTGACCCTATGTCTAAAAATGAAAGCAACTAGGGAACATAGACCATGTGTCTAAAAATATCAACTAGGGAGTGAAGACCCTATGTTGGAAAAGAGACTAGGGAGTGGAGACCCTTTGTCTAAAATAAACATCAACTAGGGAGTGGAGACCCATGTTGGGAAAATTAGAATAGGGAGTGGAGACCCTATGTCCAAAAATCATCTACTAGGGAGTGGAGACTCTATGTTATAAAAGAGATTAGGGAGTGGAGACCCTATGTCTAAAATAAACATCAAATAGGGAGTGAAGACCCTATGATGGGAAAAGTAGACTAGGGAGTTGAGACCCTATATCTAAAATAAAATCATCAACTAGGGAGTGGAGACCCTATGTTGGAAAAGAGACTAGGAGTGGAGACCATATGTCTAAAAACATCAACTAGGGAGTGGAGACCCTATGTTGGAAAAGCGACTAAGGAGTGGAGACCCTATGTTGGAAAAGCGACTAAGGAGTGGAGACCCTATGTCCAAAAATCATCAACTAGGGAGTGGAGACCCTATGTTGGAAAAACGACTAGGGAGTGGAGACCATATGTCTAAAATAAATATCAACTAGGGAGTGGAGACCCCATGTTGGGAAAAGCAGAATAGGGAGTGGAGACCCTATGTCCAAAAATCATCTACTAGGGAGTGGAGACCCTATGTTGTAAAAGAGACTAGGGAATGGAGACCCTTTGTCTAAAATAAACATCAACTAGGGAATGGAGACCCCATGTTGGGAAAAGCAGAATAGGGAGTGGAGACCCTATGTCAAAAAATCATCTACTAGGGAGTGGAGACCCTATGTTGTAAAAGAGACTAGGGAGTGGAGACCCTATGTCTAAAATAAACATCAAATAGGGAGTGAAGACCCTATGATGGGAAAAGTAGACTAGGGAGTTGAGACCCTATATCTAAAATAAAATCATCAACTAGGGAGTGGAGACCCTATGTTGAAAAAGAGACTAGGAGTGGAGATCATATGTCTAAAAACATCAACTAGGGAGTGGAGACCCTATGTTGAAAAAGTGACTAAGGAGTGGAGACCCTATGTCCAAAAATCATCAACTAGGGAGTGGAGACCCTATGTTGGAAAAACGACTAGGGAGTGGAGACCATATGTGTAAAAACATCAACTAGGGAGTGAAGACCCTATGTTGGGAAAAGTAGACTAGGGAGTGGAGACCCTATGTCTAAAATAAAATCATCAACTAGGGAGTGGAGATCCTATGTCGAAAAAGTAGATTAGGGAGTGGAGACCCTATGTCTAAAAACATCAACTAGGGAGTGGAGACCCTATGTTGGAAAAGTAGAATAGGGAGTGGAGGCCCTATGTCTAAAATAAAATCATCAGCTAGGGAGTGGAGATCCTATGTCGGAAAAGTAGACTAGGGAGTGGATACCCTATGTCTAAAAACATCAACTAGGGAGTGGAGACCCTATGTTGGAAAAGTAGAATAGGGAGTGGAGGCCCTATGTCTAAAATAAAATCATCAGCTAGGGAGTGGAGATCCTATGTCGGAAAAGTAGACTAGGGAGTGGATACCCTATGTCTAAAAACATCAACTAGGGAGTGGAGACCCTATGTTGGAAAAGTAGAATAGGGAGTGGAGGCCCTATGTCTAAAATAAAATCATCAACTAGGGAGTGGAGACCCTATGTCTAAAAACATCAACTAGGGAGTGGAGACCCTATGTTGGAAAAGTAGAATAGGGAGTGGAGGCCCTATGTCTAAAATAAAATCATCAACTAGGGAGTGAAGACCCTATGTCGGAAAAGTAGACTAGGGAGTGGAGACCCTATGTCTAAATTAAAATCATCAACTAGGGAGTGGAGACCCTATGTCGGAAAAGTAGACTACGGAGTGGAGACCCTATGTCTAAAAACATCAACTATGGAGTGGAGACCCTATGTTGGAAAAGTGACTAGGGAGTGGAGACCCTATGTCTAAAAACATCAACTAGGGAGTGGGGACCTTATGTCGGAAAAGCAACTAGGGAGTGGAGACCTTATGTCTAAAAACATCAACTGGGGAGTGAGACCCTATGTTGGAAAATGCAGCTAGGGATTGGATACCCTATACTACCATGATTTGAATATTCTTTCTTTCCTTTCTTTCTTATTTCTTTTTTATTTTATTTTAATAGAATAAGTAAAATACGGCAAAGTGTTTGGAGAAGACTTCTCTTTTTGGAGTCATTGCGGCAGAGTTATTTTAGTCTCCGCGTGTTTTCTTTCTTGTTCCACCTACTTCTTGCAAGGTTTCCTTGGATTACACCTGTTTCCTGTGGTTCAAGCAAAGAATAATTTGTCAGTTTGAAATGGTGGTTGGTTTTGCGGGCTTGAGTGTTTCGGTCATTTGATCTCAGCCCGACTCCTTTAATTATATTTTCAACTGCAACTGGTTTTTTCCTGAAGACCGTTTTGTTTTATGGCCTCGGAGAACCTTTGGCTTTTCAAAAGCTTTCCATGAAGGTTGGTCACGTGGAACGTAACCGTTTTTCAACTTTGTTTTGCCTTCGTGGGAATTTTAGTCTGATTTCCTTCTTTCAATTTTTAACTTCAAAGCATTAGGGGATCTTTTGGCTTTTCAAACTTTGCCAGGACGGTTAGCCACGTGAGACTTAACCTTTCCAACTATATTTTTCCTGTTTGGGCATTTGACTTTGCTTTTCTTATTTCAAGAGTCTTTGACTTTGAAGCATCAACTATTATGGCCAGTCAGGGTCAACTTGATGCCCAAGCCGAGGTTGGACGCCTTTCTTGCATATTAGCTCGTATCAAGCGAGAACCCTATAAATCATCCCTACCATCCCTTCTTTACCTTAGTTTTGGAATAGATTTAGACCGAAAGGGATTCGAAGAAAGACGAACAATGGAATGGACAATGAATTTAGACAAAAGGTATCCCTTTCAGGGAAAGGACAGAAGGACCTATCTGGATTACATGCGGATTTCAATAAACATGACATGCCTCTTGAACTGGATGCTTGATCTGTGTAAACCGTCTAACTCTAAAAAATTCATCACAATTTATGCTTCAAAATTGAGAAACCCTGCTAGGACTCTGTCGATTTCGATAGCTGTGAGGATCCTCTTTTCGATCAGTGGCGCCCTTTGCGGGTTTTCACCAGGTGACCTCTCTCATTTATATTTTCATCACCGCCTTATAGTGCTCTTTGCGAGTTTTCACTAACAAGACTCTCTCATTTTCAGTTTCTCTGCTTACCATCGCCTTACGGTGCCCATGAGGGTATTCACCATTAAGACTCTCTCATTTTGATTGCATCGGATCCAAGTATCTGTATTCTCTGATCTTTAAACATTCCCACTACTTGATTGGAAGGACTTGAAAGGATTTAGGTAAAACGGATTTGTATTGAACTACAAATTTAAAACCTTTTAGGCGAAATCATCGCCGAAAAATTATAACAGCTGCCCCAGTTTCACTTTTGGGAGAATTTGGATTTTTATTTTGGTGTGACTGAACCCCAAAGAGAGGCTGCCTACGTATCCTTTCTGAATCAAGTCAAACGTAGTTCAAGAAACTTTTGTTTTTGATTTTCTTTTGTTTTTCTTTTCTTTTCATTTTTTTATTTTTATTTTTTTCATATACAAATTCCATGTTTCAAAGAAGGTAACCAAAGAAAGAGGGAATCGACTCAAAAGGGGTTGCAAGGATTGGTAATGTTTGAGTAGCGAGAATGAAAGCCTTCGTCATCCCAATTAGAACATGTTAACGCTGTGACAAAGGGATCAAACGTAATACCTCTTGAACACATCTGCATTGACAGTTGTCTCGGGGTCATTTCCTTTAATGTCTCCCAAATATAGCGCACCCTTTGGAAACACTCTTCTTATAATGTACAGACCTTTCCAGTTTAAGAAAACTTTCCTTTTCATCTTCATGATGCACGAGAATACGTCCTAGGATGAGTTGACCCACTTCAAATTTACTGGGCTGCACTTTCTTGTTGTAGGCTTGGGCCATTCTTTGTTGATACAACTGCCCATGGCAAACTGCGGTCATCCGCTTTTGTCAATCATAGTCAACTGTTCCAACCGAGTTTTTACCCATTCCTCATCTTCGATATCATCTTCAACAATGATCCGAAGAGAGGGAATTTCAACTTCTACGGGTATTACATCGTTAGTGCCATAGAGAAATAAGTAAGAAGTATCCCCAACTAATGTTCGCACGGTTGTGCGGTATCCCAATAGTGCAAAAGGCAGCTTTTCATGCCATTGCCTGGAGCTTCAAATCATCTTCCTGAGAATTTTCTTGATGTTCTTGTTCACTTGTGCCATTGGCTTTGGGTCACTAAGGGGTAGAATTGCAATGCGTAATTTTAAACTGTTCGCATACCTCTCTTATCAAGTGACTATTCAGATTTGCAGCATTGTCTGTAATGATAGTTTTAGGAATACCAAAATGACAAATAATGTTGGAATGCACGAAGTCCACCACTGCTTTCTTAGTGACGGATTTTAAAGTGAACGCTTTGACACACTTTGTGAAATAATCAATGGAGACCAGGATTAATCTATGCCCATTTGAAGCTTTCGTCTCTATTGGCCCAATAACGTCCATGCCCGAAGCAACGAATGTACAAGGTGCTGACATAAGATGTAACTCTGAAGGCGGTGCAGGAATTAGGTCGCCGTGTATCTGGAATTGAGGGAACTTCCGGACAAAACTTAAACAATCCTCTTCCATGGTCATCCAGTAATAACCTGCCCGGGGAATTTTCTTTGCAAGGACATATCCATTCATATGAGGCCCACATACTCCAGAATGCACTTCGTTCATGACCTTTTCAGCTTCTCGGGTGTCTATGCACCTCAAAGATTCAGATCCAGAGTTCTCTTGTACAAGACTTCTCCACTCAAAAAGAAACTGCCGGCAAGCCTTCAGATAGTTCTCTTTTGATCTCCACTGGCTTGCTTGGGATATTCCTTCATTTCCAAAAACCTTTGGATATCATGATACCATGGTTGAATCTGAACAAATACAATCTCATTCCTTTCGCCTTTTTACCGTATTCTTCCTTTTTAATCCATAGTTACCACATCGTCTTGGGCATTTTTTCACATCTTCACTGACATCACTCGCCTTGAGGTAACCCTTATGTACCAAGGATAACAAAATTCCTTACCCGCGAGGGTCACACTTAGTGTAACTGACCCATACAGTCCCTTAAGCTTAACTTTAACTTTAGGGTAGAGTCTTCCTGAATGACCATTCTCTGAATTTCTCATTAATCTTCTTCCATTGTTCCATCCTATTATTTCCGTAGCGTAATCTAAAATTCTCATGATTCCGACCATTATCAAATCGCACAGTCCCTAATTCATGTTAAGTTTATCTTATTCACCAGCCCATACTGATTTCTATTACTCTTGGGTCTAACTTTTCCCTTTGGAAATCACGTTAGAGTCACGAACTTATTTCTCGAAATAAGGATGTGACTTTATGACCTATGCTCTTTTGTTGCCTCAAGGCATGTTACCTCTAATCTTTTCCTTCCCTTGACTATATATTCGGTAATACTGTCATTTTTTTTCTACTGTTTTCATCCACGTATCACATCTTACTCATAATGCTTTATTAACTCTCTTCTTTTTTCCATGCTAACATTTATGTCTATCACTTTATTCTGAAAACTCCAACAAAATGTTCCTTAACTTTTAGCTCCCCCTGCTTCATCTCACTGGTTCTTTGGGACACCTAACATTATTATTTTTTTTACTTGGGGCAGGAGTCATACTAAGGTGAATATGTATCCCTTCTAGGATTCCATTTCCTATCTTCTGAAATTTCTCAACATTATAGTATTCATATCTGACTGTTGTATTATAAAGTGCACTATCTGGATATCTCGCAAGGAGATCTATTACCACGTTTGCACTATCCTTTGGAAATGTTAGCTAATGATAATAATCATCTACCATTTTTGGGTTACTATAACCCTAACAGGATCCTGATATCCTGTCCTTCTCTTAACTGTATCTGTTGGATAATATGGAGAATAACCGAGGCGGGTGTGGCCAATTGTTCATACCTTTGTTACAATTGTAGGTAATTCAAAATGCTTGTATTTCTCTACTTGAATTGTAAATACTGACAATCTTCATTAACTAGGTGCATCATACCTTTCTTCATCTTATTTCTTTTACTTGTTGAAACTTGAATCTATCTTCTGAATCTCTCATTGCCTTTCACCATAGGGGTGGATATAGTTTATTTTCCTTAGGGCTCCTTATCAAGAGGCTTACCCGTCTTGGTACACACATGATCTACTGAAGACCTTATATTTACTCATCATCAGCATCGTGCAAAATCGAGTTCCTCTGACTCAACTCATTCATAGCCACATGCAACGTATTACCAACCATATTTCTAGATGTAGTCATCGTCGTATTATGAATAATTTAGAATTTAGGAAATTGAGTTCTTACGACCGAGCTCTACCACACGATCTAGAGTAAGAAGAAAGAGTCACAGTCCTAAATGCCCTGTAGCCTCCTGCTTATAAGTGTGTTGCACAACACACCCATAAACAAGACTCTACTAGACACGGCTTGTAGACATCCCTAGTACAGAACTACTCTGATACCACTTTTGTCACAGCACAATCTATGGGCCGCGACGGGCACCCGGTACCTTACTCAATCGAGTAACAACATAACATATCTTTCTTATTATACTATCATGGGTAAATGTGCCAAAATGGTCATCATGACATAATCAAAATAAAACATAAGGGAATGCTAGACATAGGACGACCTAACATGATATAGAAACTTATATATGTGACATACGCGCCTATAAGGCTGGTATGACCATTTGTAAACTCAAAACATAGGCCGACAAGGCCATACACGTATCCATATACCTGACATTTGTCTACAAGCCTCTAAGCGTACATAAACATCAAAAAGGTCTGGACAGGGCCCCGCCATACCAGTCAATGCATGTCCCAATCATACTGACCAAATAGGAAACTCCGGAGCAAGTGGAGTGCATCAATATCTTCCGCTGAGCTGATAGCCTACTAGGAGGACTATTAACCTGTCTATCGGGACATGCGTGCATGAAACACATCATCCCCTAGCAAAAGGGACATCAGTACGAATAAGTACTGAGTATGTAAGGCAGAAAAATATAACTAAGAACAGTAATGTAAAGAGAGATATATGAGATACAACCCGTAACATCTAAGTGCCTCTGAGAGATAGTGACATGAAATGCGTGATACATATGTATACATAATCTTTTAAAAACATCCGTCTCTGTGGGCATCATCATCATCATATCATACCCAACCTCGAAGAGGACTCGGTAAAAACATACCCGTCTATCATAAGGCTCAGTAGAATCGTACCCGGCCACGTGGAGTTCGGTGTGGTTGCACAATAGTTTCCGTACCCGACCAACTATAGCGCGACTCGGTAGAGTAAAATAGATACTATATATAATGCATGCTGGACTCATGGAATCACACTCTAAACCTTTGGGAGTGATGTAAGGTAGTTGCACCTTCGATTAACATTATGGACATCATACCATCAATATGAACTTCACTAGGACTCAAGAATCATATATACTTTCTTAGAATAACTTTGTAAGGAAAGAACAACATGGACAACCTTAGTTTCTAGGAGTGGATTCATTAGGAAATAGTGTATCGTTTACGTTCGTTTCACCTTAGATCATGCCAAAAGAATGAAGGAAGTGCCTTAACATACCTTATCACAATCTTTCCACTCACCAAGTTGAACTCTTCTCTTCTCACCTTAATCTACAACAACGATAATAATAGTATCATTAAGTTACGAAAGGTAGAACTATCGCACAACGAACAACAAGCTTATTTTGTATAAAAACGGGCAGCATCTCCCCTATTATCCTTACTTCCTACAAATTCAAGATAACACCAACAACATAAGAACACAACAACAACAACATATATACATTATTTTCCAGCCTTATATACACCACAAAATACTACAAAACAGCCCAACATACCACAATCTCTTCATACACAAAAGGATCACCGTAGTAGTGTCAAATGACCCGGAAATGTTACGACGAACGACAAGCCCACCACCCTACATATATATGGTGTTTATCCACACCCTCCTCCTCTAAAACTCCACAAAACATTAGTAAAATACGCATACCAACAGTAACACAAAAGAGTCCACAAAACAGTCCGCTACAAGTCAAATAACTCGAACTCACGGCTTCCGATCACCGTTTCGTGAGTTCTAAATATTAGGAAACACATCTATCAAACTTTCTTGATATTTAAACACTTAAATACAGATATTAAACGTTTATTTAATATGAATTACCTTCCAAAACTCTAACTACAATGAAAAAAGAGAGGCGGTATAATGACGCTTACGTCGTAGGGATCGTTTTGATGTTATCGCTTCTCGATTTCATGCCCGGGATGATAATATTCTTTGAATCCCTAGAATAGAGCTTAAGGATATGTTTATGGGTGTTCTATGGTCGTGTTATTCTGAAAAATGAAGAGAAAGCCGACCTAAGACTTATATATATCAACTTTGGAAAAGTCAAAGAGGTGCTAGCTTGACACCCTAGCATTGACCCATCTTCCGATGCTTATATTTTTTTATACGGATGTCGTATGAACGAACGGTTAACAGCGTTGGAAACTAAATTCCAAGACCTTTAAATTGGTATATAATATTTCTCAATAAAACCTCATATAACACACGAAATGTATTTCTCAAAAAGCTTTAGTGAACCACCTACTTGTCACTTATGATGTCTGCGCAGTCTCGTAAAACTGCAAATATCTCTCTACTTCTATGTCGTATCGATGAACGGTTTAATGCGTTGGAAACTAGAATCATAGATCTTAAATTTGTTTGTTAGATCATCCAATAATTCTAATAATATTGGGAGAAAATCTCAGTTACATTTGACCTAATTTTCAACACATTATGAATGTAAATTGTGAAGACCTTTGCATACTTTTGTTCCACAACTTGCTTGACTTCAAAACGTAGCACACGACCATCATACGATAAAAATAACTCATAGAATAACCTCATTATCATGTAATTAACTATAGTATCACCCTAAAGTACATGTTATAACATTCCAAACTCGTCTACTTTCGATGAAACTTATTTTCTTTAATTGGTTTAGCTTCTAAGCTTTCCAACCCTCTTGGTACTCATTATTCATGATCTTAAATATTTGTAACCTCCAAGGTAACATGATTAATTTACTTTATTTGCTTCTAAATATAATCTTATTTCTGAGCTTACATCAATTGACTTACGACGTACTCTCATGTACAAAAACTTGGGGTGTAACACCTTCCCTCCGATAAGGTAGAAGAAACGACCAATAGTAGAGGTCAAAAACATGTTTGTCAAAGAAGAGGTAATCCGATTACTAAATATAGGTTCAATTCTAGAGGCGAATTACCCCGATTGGTTAACTAATGTAGTGGTAGTACCAAAGAATAATAATAAATTTAGAATGTGTGTAGATTATAAAGATTTAAATAAGGAATTCCCAAGGACTCTTTTTGCGTTTCCAAACATTGATGAAATGATTGATGCAACGGCCGGACATGAGTTAATGAGTTTTGTTGATCCACATTTCAGGTATAATCAAATTAAGATGCACCCGAAATATCAAAAGAAGACCTCATTTATCACAAATGTCGACACATACTACTATAATGTGATGCCTTTCGGGTTTAAGAATGCTGGAGCCACTTACTAGATGCTTGTTAACAAAATGTTTGAAAAACAAATTGGTAAGAGCATGGAGGTTTATATTGACAACATGTTGGTTAAGTCACTTAATGTAGGAGATCATTTGAATCACCTCCAAGAAACATTTTACATAATGAGAAAATACAACATGAAGCTCAACAGGGAGAAATGTGCGTTCGGAGTTAGATCCGATAAGTTCCTGAGGTTTTTGGTCTCCCAAAGAGGACTCAAAGTATACCCCGATAAAAAAAATCCATCGGGGATATCTCAGATCAATTGGAACGTGAGAAGGATATACAGAGGTTGACCGGTAGGTTGACGGCCTATAAGAATGTTTATCGCAAGATCTTCGGAGAAATTCCACCATTTCTTTTCACCTTTGTAAAAGAAGAATGATTTCGTGTGGACTCCAGAATTCCAACAAGCATTGAAAGACCTGAAAAGGTACCTGTCTAGGCCTCCTTTATTGTCAAAATTGGAGGAAGGTGAACAACTGTTAACCTATTTGGCAGTTTCGGAAGTAGCGGTAAGCACTGTTCTAGTACAAGAGGAAAAAGGTACACAATTTCCTATATATTATGTTAGTAAAGTTTTATCAGGAGCGGAGACACGTTTTCCGCACATTGAAAAATTGACCCTAGCTCTCGTAGTCACCTCTGAAAAGCTTAGGCTTTATTTTCAATGTCATCTTATAGCCGTTGTGAAAACGTTTCATTTGAGGAATTTCTTTCATAAGCCTGAATTATCAGGTCGTTTGGCTAAATGGGCAGTAAAAGTTAGTGAATTCGACATTGAATACAAGCCCAGGACTGCGATCAAGTCACAAGTTTTGTCCAACTTCGTGGATGGATTTAGTCCAGTATTAATGACTTTAGAAGTAGTGTTGGTATCAAGGACGGAATCATATGTTTGGACCTTGTTTACGGATGGAGCTTCCAACGTAAAAGGATCCGATCTAGAGATAGCATTAATCGCTCCATTGGTAAAAACCCTGAGACAAACCCTTAGTACTGTGCAACTAACTAACAATGAAGCCGAGTATGAGGCTTTGGTTGCAGAACTTGAACTTGCTGGGGGACTAGGCTCCAAGGTATTTGAAATAAAGTGCGACTCCTAGCTGGTAGTGAACCAGGTATACAGAATTTTTGACACCAAGGAGAACCACATGCAACAATACTTGAGTAAGGTTCAAGTATTACTTTCCCGGTTTAGGGAATGGCCAATTATACAAATTTCGAGCAAAGAAAATGTGGAGACAAGCGCATTTGCCAATTTGGGGTCATCTACAAAAATGAAAGGAACTGATTCCGGTGTGGTCGTTCAACTGCTGCATTCGATATTGGACGTGGACAAATATTGTGAAGTTAACTCAACCAACCTAATTTGGGATTAGCTTAGAGAGTATTTAAGGTATAGAAAGTTTTCTGAAGATCCAAAAGCATCCTGGGAACTACGACTAAAGCAACTCGTTATTGTCTTATTGACGGTCAACTGTACAGAAGGTCCTTTCAAGGATCATTGGCTCGGTGTTTAGGGACATCAGAGGCTAACTAGGTGACGAGGGAAGTTCATGAAGAAGTGTGCAGGAACCACTCTGGTGCAGAGTCATTGGTTCTTAAATTGATAAGAGCTGACTACTATTGGCCTGGGATGGAGAAAGACGCGAAGACATTTGTATTAAAAAGTGATAAATGTCAGAGTCATGCACAGTTAGTGCATCAACTGGCAGAACTTAGACAACGACCATGGAATGTAAGATTTCTTTTGGTTTTAGTTGACTATTTCACTAAATGGGTTGAAGCAGGTGCTTACAAATTGATCGTAGAACAAGAAGTGATGGATTTCATATGGGATCACATCATTAGTCAGTTCAGAATACCAAAAGAAAAGGCTTGTGACAATAGGCCGCAATTTATAGGTTCCAAAGTTACAATGTTTTTGGAAGGTTTGAAGATCAAATGGATTACATATTCTCCATACCATCCAAGTTCTAACCGAAAAGCAGAGTCTACCAACAAGATAATGATTCAAAATCTCAAAATAAGTTAGAAGATGCTAAAGGTAATTGACCAGATGAGCTATCGGGTGTGTTGTGGGCATATCGATCAATGGCGAAATCGAGCATGGGTGAAACACCATTTTCACTTGTGTACGGTGCAGAAGCTTTAATCTCGGTGGAGATTATGAACCAACCATAAGGTATTACCGAGCAAACAAAGAAGCAAATAATGAAGCACTGCTGGTTAAACTAGATTTGCTTGAAGAATATTGAAATATGGCGTATGTGAGGATGGTGGCACAAAAGAGAAGAATGAAAAGATATTACAACCTCAAAGAAACTATTCGATATTTAAAAAAATGGACATTTAGTTTTGTGAAAAGTAACTCAAAGTACTTGAGAGGTTAACACCGGGAAGTTAGGGCCAACGTGGGAAGGACCTTATCGTATTTCTGCTATAACTGAAAAAGGTTCATTTCAATTGGAGAATAAAAATGGAGTTAAATTCCTAAGCAATTGGAATGTGACTTACCTCAAAAGGTATCAATGGTGAATATTCTTGCTGATTCTGAAAGTATGCGTTACACTCTTTTCCCCTTCGTCCAGTTTTTGTCCCAATTGGATTTTTCTGGCAAGGTTTTTAATGAGGCAGCAATGTAAAGCATACTACAAAAAAGGATCATCGGTGATAGCAAGATCTCTAGTGTCCAAAATCACATACTTAGCAACCGAAAACTAGGGGGGGGGGGGGGGTTATTACATATTAAGGCACTAAAAGTGTCATGAAGACTGGGAACTGTTAGAATCGAGATCTATGTCTTATCAGGACCGGGGACTGCATGATCAGCTCCGTAGAAATAAGTTGTACATGTTAGCCGCATGCATTTGCAACTTTATTTACTTAAGAAATGAATGTTTATGTAAATGTACTTTTAAAGATAGAAGGAATAAATCAAAATTCTTTTGTTTTTTATCTTATTTCTTATCCAAATGTTAAGTTAATTTATTGTTCGTTTGAAAGTTAGTTAAAACTTCAAATTCTTGTGTTGGAATGAACATGAGACGTCCTATTTAAGAGCACCATAAACATAAGAGCACAGTCTTATGAAACTATCATAGTAAAAAGGTATATTTAGGAAGTGTGAATGCCCGGGATCAAAATTTATTGGATGTAAAAAGAATTCCCAAGATTTGTCATTTATAAGAGAATATTTCTTGCATAATACTTAAGTAAAAAATTTCTTTCATTACTCAAAATGCGAAACTCAATAAAGAACTTTTGTCATAGTTACAAAAGGAAAGAAAAAAATATATACATTAGTCAGTTTTGATGCCAGAACCCAGAGGGACAGAAGAGTTTTCGTTTTCCTTTTAAGGAGAAGGTTGTTCCGCTTCCGATTCGAGGCCTTTATACTTATATTCATATTCTTTGGCTTACTCTTTGTTCTTGAATACTCATAGAAAGTGTTCGAAGAGTCAGAGGAAATGTGACGAGCATGGAGGTTCTCGAGAGAAGTTGTCTCCAATTCACGAGCTTTGGCAATGCAGTCATCCATGTTTGCAATGCCTTATTTTGCCTACTCCAAAGTTTTCCTCTTCATGTGATAAATGGCATAGGTTTTCTCGAAGATTATCTTGGAATCAAGATCAATATTGGTTGTATCATGAAGCTAATTCTGCTCCATGACACTTCTGAGCCTTTCTTCCATTTTGGCTCACTTCTCTTCGACGACATTAGCTTTTTCGGTTTTGAAGCATAAGGTTTCTTTCAAGTTGTTTATTTTCTCCATAAACAATCACTCACGCTCGACAACCGCAGTTACAACATCATGCAGTCCAACCCACTTGTCCTTCATTTCTTTAAGATCTTTATGTAATTGGGTGGATTCTTGGCTATAGGCCATTCTATCTTGCTTGGATTGCTGTAATTGAGCCTCAAGCTTGCCCATTTGATAAACTTTTGCTTATAAAACGAAGAGCCACTTAACAAGCGGTTTTCGTTCGGTAGCAAGTTGGTTGCATTAAACAGTGAGTTCTTCTTTGTCCAGGATTAGTTTTTGTAGACCCTCGGAAGCAAGAAGGCTAGCGTGTAAAAAATGGTAAATGAAGGTATGTAGATAACGTCTAGAAAGAAGAAAGGGAAAAAAAGAAGATTAAATTGATACCTGAGCTAAATAGTGCATACTGTTGTTGATCAGACACTCAGCAGAAAGAGAGTCCATTTTTCTCGAATCTCTATACATGGCAAGGGGTTTCAGGTAATTGGTGACTTCCACCGGCTTGGGGAGTAAGTGGAACTCATTTGAAACCGTAAGCACAAAAATCCGTTTATAACTAAGGTTTTGAGTGGGTGCCAGGAAAATGTTCCCTAAATTCCTATGACCAAATGACCGTAGGGAAGGAACATTTTTTGTCTGTTCAGTTGGGGTCGGTGGCGAGGTTGCAGCTGGGGTAGAAGGATATGCGGTTAAAGTTGGCACAAAAGTTGATGGTGAAGGCACCTCAGGGGTTGAATTCTTCTAAGTGGACGCGGGAGCCCGAAAGCGAGACTCAGCGGTTCAACAATTTCCATTTCCATGAAGAGTCCTTGAACTTCTTCCGATTGTGGTGTGTGAAGCTCTCCCAACTGAGCATCCAGTTGAGTTGATGAATTTCTTTTCCTTATTTGGAGAGGAATTGCTTCCTCATCAATTCCCTCATCAACAAGGACCACTGTGGCTTGTCCAGCTGGGTTTTCTTTTGTTAAAGGCCTCTCCTGGATCCCGAACGTAGTGGTACGTTTTATCTTCAGTTTCTTGTCTTTGGCATGGGGACTCCGGGAAGAGGCGCCATAATCGAAAGAGAGATTGGCTTCATGAGCTCTCTTCTCAAGAACAATTTGCAAATTCTCGTTGGGCTTCCTTTGGGTCATCGAGAACCTCAATGATGGAGCAAACAATGGATCCCTTCGGAAGTCCTGCGTGTTGAAAAAAGAGAGCCAACAAAATGATAGTTATGATAAAAATGAAAGAAGGAAGGAAGAACCTTTACCTACCATGGTTTTTGACTTTTCAATGAAATTTGGGAGCTTTTATTTCCACCTTCTAGATTCCGGTGTAGAAACGTATAAAATATTTTGTACCCATTGAGCCAGGTTCTAAACATGTGGTGGTTCCCAATGAGTAAATGAAACAAAGAAAATACAAAGTTAACGAAGGAGAAAAGTCCTTTTAAAACACGGAAAAGGAAAGATATCTAAAGACTTATGAAAACGGTTCCACGATTAAGGAATAACAAGTGTTGTTGTCAGGAGAATATCCTAGGTAGAAAACCATTCCATCTAGCCACGATTGTTGTCATCATCAAAACTAGTAAGGAGGGCGTGGTGGCCACGTTTGCTGAGCTTTAGCACACCCCCACAGAAGATCATTGGAGAGTAGAGGTTGATCATGTGTGCCAGAGTTAGGGTTTCCCCCGTCACAGAGAACAATTTCCATAGGCAAGCCACCGTATGCCTTACTATTGAGCCTACTTGAGCCAAACAGATTTGGTAACGATGGAAAAAAAAATTATTGGGTTGATTCCTTAACCCAATCCCAAAGTGAAAGGGTATGTGTAACCATACATGAATTCTGGTTAGGAGAAGGTGACCCTTTCCACCTCACGGGAGGCAATGATTTCAATGTTATTCCATTCACAATCTTACTTCACGATGGGAATTCTAGAATGACAAATGGAAGAAGGATATTTGCGAACAATCCAGTGTCTGTCATTTTTGGGATTAATAGGTTCTTTTTGGACTTGAAGGTCATACTGGGTGTTATGTTGAAGGGGTATGATGGAGTTCACGGTAGGAGGTTCAGATTCGACATCAACTTCCTTTTCTTTGTTCTTTTTAGGGCCACATACGAAGAGAAGGTAGTGTTTCCGAGGACATCAATGTTAGAAGACATGATGGTAAGAAATTTGAGAAGGGAGATTTTACTGAGAAAGATGAATTTTGCAGTATGGTTCTAAGAGAATTCGAAAGAGAAGAAGAAGAGTTTGTAAAAGTGAAAAGTAAAATTAAAGAGTAGGGAAGAAGTTTATAAGTGACATAATTCCTGGTCATGATTACCATATAAACTGGTGAAATATTTTCCAAATCATGGGGTGACACATGTTCGGGTCATTAAATGCAAAGAGACGTGCGTCCTTTCAAGTGTAAGAAACTATTCAGAAACTTACTCATTAAGGAAAGAAGTTTTATCTACTTCCCGGTAACCCTAAAGTATTGTCACCGAAAATTAGGGGGACTATCTGTATAAGGTAAAATTGATTAACGAAAGGTGGATAAATTACGAGGTGACACGTGTAACTGGAGACATATAATATATGAGTCAGCAAATAGTTGACATTGAATACAAACCTGAGCTCAGTGCTGTATAAATTCCGAAGACATGAGAACCGATTACAAAGATTTAAAAGCAAGACGTCGGTTGGAAAGACAATATTCAACGAACAGCTGTTACAAAGAATCTTTTCATTAATAGCCAACTGTTATACATCCTTCGATGATAGTTTTGTTCTCATCCAAGAGGAGCTTGATTTGGGGATCTTTTCTCCCTAAATAGAACTACAAATATAATAATTGATATCCATTGTAAGGGACGCAAAATCATCTATACTCAAAGGCTATAATTTTCTCTCATATTATAAAATTTCTCGCTTTCTTTTGTTCTTAATATTATTGCTTCGGGAGAAGCTCATCTACAACGAGGCATGTATTTCTTTTAAGTTATTTTCATATTATTGACTTCATTCTTATCTATTTCATATTTTTGGATCATGTTAATTCACGTGTCTATAAACCACGTTACAAATTCAACTGTACCGTTTTACGGGTAAACACTCGAGGCTTGACATTTCCTTTTGTAAAACTTTGCAATGTTCCCCCTTTGAACTTAGACATAGTTATCTCTTGAACACAATTGTGGAGTTGCGTGAGCCTTTTTGCACAATGTGGTCAGTTCCATAGCATCACAACATCAATATAATACATTGTAGAGTACCTATAAATAACACATAATTCTCCAAGCATCCCTAACTTGGCAATCATTCACATAGGTGAATCTGGCACATTGAGGCAGAAAAAATGACACTTCTATTGTCCCTAAACTCTAAATCTTTAGCTTCCACGAAGTGCTAGGCATAACCATGATGGAGCATAAGTGGCTCAATCCCCAGTGTCCCTTTTAGATTCACTAGCCAAGACAATAATGTTAGCCAACTTAAAAATCGAATCAGCTTTGGAAGACTTGCTTAAATTTATCGGTTTCCTCATATTTAAGGTTTCGAAATGAGCTATATGATTTATGCTAGTTAAATCGCTTAATCTAAAACTTTCTTAGGGATCATTTGCAAATATCCACCCACCACAATCTATTCACCCGCCCCTACCTATTATTTTAATGTCCTGCCCTTCCAACCAAATAAAGTCAAACTAAGCTACTAAAACCAAGCCAAGCCAAGCCAATTCATGCCAAACCAAGCCAAGCTAAGCTAAAACAAATCAAGTCAAACCAATTCAATCCAAACAAAGTAAAACCAATTCAAGCCAAATCAAGCTATGTTAAGCCAAATGAGTGAGAAAAGTGGGATGGGTAGGTAGGTTGGGTAATTAGTTTTAATTGGGTAGGTATATATTGTAACTAGTTTTCAAATAGGTAGAGAAGGGTAATTAGTTAAATCTCATTGGTTATTTTACAGAAATTGGTGGAAATGACACCAAGTAGCAACTTTACGTGGATGCTATTTAGGAATTAGCTAGTACGTCCTGAATTTCAATCTATAAATTCCCATATCAATCATTTCAGCTTGAATTCCGATTAATTGCTCCTATAAAATTCCCATATCTATCATTTCACCTTGTTTCTTCTCAACTTTGTGGGCTTACGCCCGCTCTAAGCTTCCTTTTTCAGGAAAATAACAGAATACCCTATTTTATTATTATTACTAGCGGGGTGTTGGCACAGGCGCAATAGCTGATTAATGTTGTCTTTCACAATTGTTTCGATTTATTGGTTTTTGATTGACATAGGCAGGTGAGGGTCCAATTGTAAGTTCTAAGCATCATTTTCTTGGAGATGTTTTGGACAAACGTTAGAAGATTTTATATTAACCTGTTTACCCTAAAATTTAGATAACAATTAAACTTATATTATGGTTTTAAGGATATGTGATTTCGCTCAATACCAATTGATAAATAAGAAAGTAAATGATACAATTAAACTACATATAAATCAAACCAGTGTTCAAATAGAGCTTCAGCCTCGAGTCAAGATACCCTCGAATTGATAAGTGCAAGAACAGTAAGAAATGGAATAAACTGATGAACAATAACACAAGTAAGAAAGAGAGTTGTATTGATTTAATCTCTGTGAATGATGATGCTTACAAATGTTTATAACTCCTCTTTATATTGTAGAGGAATTCTACTTATGGTATAACTCTAATTGCAGAAGGAAATCATATTATTAGCTAATTAACCATTTCTGATTTGATCCATTCCGAGATCCACGCCATGATCCTCGACCAATCACAAATATCTCTCTCTTCTGTTACTAAGCTATCCCTGACGTTGCTCGGAGTTTGTCTCCCTTGGCTTCGGTTGATACAACCTCGATCTCGAACTCAACGCCTCAGCTCTATGATTTGGTCAAAGTTGACCTTGATGCAATGTTTCAGTCTCGATCGAATAGTAAAATCGGGTGACCCTGATTTCAACCATATACAGATAGCCCCCTCATGTTTTGGAGTATAATGACAAGAAACGAATTGAACCTTTGAAATTTTTGACCTGGATAAACAATGATGTCATCCCTATAATGTAAGCGACGGAAGTGACCGAAACGTCCCGTCAGTACAGTTCCTCAAACCATTAATGATCGTCAGTTGGCGGTCGACCACTAGCATTGTTGAACCGTCGCCGTAAATCCATAGATAGGCCTTTTCCTTATTGAACCAAACTTTTACCTTCACTTTCATCTAATATTCTAAGCTTTTACCTCTCTCATTCTCTTCTCTTCCATTAATCCTCAGGTTTCACCGCTAGTTCACATACACCAAATCTTACTATCTTCTTCTTTCCTCAACTCATAAAATGGAGAAGAAATCCAAAAGAGTTCCACAAAAGTAGAAAGCTCCTTCTTCTTCTTCTTCACGGCCGGCCGGCGATAAAACGCCGGTGGATCCGCTCCCCGAGGAGTGTGTTCCTTGCCCGTGTGTCCTTAAATCCTATTTCAAGACCGAGAAACCTCCCTCGGTCCTTGGTCGGTGCGAGCACGTATTGAGGTACATTTTCAAGATAACCGTAGGGTCCCTCGAGCAGATCAAGAGAAACTACAACTGGGGAGACAAAGTGGTAGTGATCCCTTCCCCTGAAGAGAGCATTACTACCCACATGGAAAGGTATATAAGTGTTTACACTTACCCTTTCACGTTGGGCCCCCTCGACCATGTCATTATTGACTTTTGTCATCAATACCAAGTGACCTTAGGCCAAATCCACCCCTCCTTTTGGCACATAGTGCTCATGCTCTGATTCTTCATCAACAAAGCCGAGGGGTTGTCGTTCACCCTCGATAACCTCATCAGGTTATACAACCCCCGTATCTTTCAAGGGTTAATCAAACTGCAACGTCGGGAAACAAAGGTGTTATTCTCGAGCATTGACAAGGACAAAGACCGAGGATGGATGGGTCAATTTGTTCGAGTGAGGACCTCCGATCTCATCCCGAAGGAGAAGATTCCATTTCCCGAGAAATGGAACTCGAAGCGTAAGTGTTATTTCGCTTGTCAATTTCCATGTTTCTTTCCATTTTTCTACTTTATTTAATGTCTTTTTTTGTCATGCAGTGGTTGTTTGGATGCCTCGAGCAATCCCCAACCTCGAGAGTCAGGTCAGAAAAATAGCTTCGATTTCTACCTATGTTGAGCATTGTTGGCGCGATTTGGTAGAAGGCCGATGGGAAGCAAAGAAACATGGTAAGTCTCCTATTTCACATATCCGTTGAATTAGCGATAGAGTCGGGTCCGAAAACTAGCTTCTACTTCTACCTATGTTGAGCGTTGTTGACGCGATTTGGTAAAAGGCCGATGGAAAGCAAAGAACCATGGTAAGTTTCCTGTTTCACATATCCGATGAATTAGCGATATTTCTTTTCACTTACTTGATTTCTTCTTGTGCTGGCCTGATCAACGATGCGGCTCTGAGGCCTCCGTCTAGTAAGGAGGAGGCTTTGGCTCCGAAGCCGGCGAAGGAAAATAAGAGAAAAAGGGACTCAACCTACGTGGACCCTAATCCCAAGAAGAAGAATAACTCGATTAGCAAATCGATGATAGAGGTTGCTGCCCTCCCTGCCCATGTAGTTCAGGAATTAAGGGAGGAAGTAGAAGAAAATGAAGACGGCGATTCGGTTCTTGTGACCCGAGTGAGAAAAACCGTCAAGGCCTCTAAGGCCGCTGAATCGGTGGTGGTTGATGAGGCCTCGCCTCGTGTTGAGGAGGCTTTGAAGAAGGATTCAGGAAAATTCCTCAAATCGTCCGAGGTCGAGGATGCTTCTCGTCGAACGACAATCATATAAGAGAAGGCTGGTCCCGAGACCCCTCGAGTTGAACAGAGCGCCCCGAGTGACTCGCTTGGGGAAATGACAGCAGGTCACTCGCCATCCCTTCATGCCTTTTCCAAAGAGGCTATACGGTATGCTCAAGCTATGAGGACTCCCGAAGTAGGCGGAGTCCCCGGTGGGGAGGACCCCTTTCGGGATTTCTTCACCGGGGTCGAGGATGCCGTCGATCTTAGTGATGCATCCAACCTCTTCGAAGAGGCCCAACGTCTCCTAATCCAAGTAAGTTTAAATTCTTTTGTTGATGCAGCTTTCCTTTGTTTTTTCTTTTTCTATCTAACTCCATTCCTTTTTGGTACATGCTTTCTCTACGTCCCGGGCTTAATTGAGCCAATGCGAGGATGATATCCAAAGGATTTTAGAAGAGAGGAATGCCCTCAAGCTTCACTATGGGTAGAAAGACAAAGAGATTATGGACCTCCGAACTAATTGGCTAAATCTCATAAGGAGAAAACCGAGCAGGTAATGATTCTCTTGAAAAACCATGGACTTGGTTCGGGGACGGAGGCTAAAATTTCGATATCACAACTGCAGCAAGATATCAAGAGGATTGAGTTGTTCCGGGAGGAGGTCGATCAAGTGAAGGAAGAGTCCTATAGGTGGAAGGAAGGCATGGACCGCCTTGCTGCTGAGAAAGAGAACGTCCTGGCCCAGTTGTCGTCAGTCAAAGCCCAACTTTGAAATATGAAGGAAAAGTGCTTGGATCAAGCAAAGAAGATTGAAGAGCTTGAGGCTCAGTTAGCTTCTGAACTTGCAAGGCCCAAGATGAGGCCGAAAAAGCAAAGGCTGACGCTGACAAGACGGTGGCCATATATCGGGCTGATGCCGAAGCTGCTCAAGCCCAAGTGAGGGAGGCTGCCGATACTGCTCAAACACGGGCAAGTTGGATTGCCGAGCTTGCAAGACACTAATTATGGAGGGATATCCTCGAGGAGATCCACGCCCGAGGTTTCGACCTTTCTGAAGAGATAGAAAAGGCAAAGGAGCATGAAGCCGATGCTAGGCTACTGGCCTTTTCTGATGACGAAGATAATGATGATGATGACACCAAGAGTGGGTCCGAGAATGGTGAGGGACCCGAGGAAGAAGCTTCCCTCGAGGAAGGAGTTACCCCTGAAAATAGCTAGGAACTTTGTATTTTTCATTTTCATTTTCTAGGACCCTAGTTGGTCCTTTGTAAATACCTTTGTTCACATATATAAAAAGCATTCTTTTTGAATTTCGTCTCAATTTTTGACTTGTGAAAATTTTGATTCGTTTCATGCCTTGTTAAAATTTGTCTGTGAAACCTAAGCATCTTGGCCAAAGTCATGCTAATATAATCTTTGTAGTCGAGTGAGTACTTGCTCGAACTCGAAATAATAAAACCCGTAGGTTTTAGTTGAACGAGGATCAACTCTCGAGCTCAATATAATGACCATTAGGCTCTTGAATCGGGTCGATATGGCCTCAGAAAATTGGCATTTTCCCTTTTCGGCTTAAAAAATTTAAACATATAGGAATTTTGTTATGCCTTAGCACGAAGTAAGTTTGTACCCGTTAGAATTTTTCGGGACCTAATGTTATCGGGACCCCTTGTTTTTTTGTGCCTTAACATAAGTTTGTACTAAATTGTTTGATATCTCTTAAGGTTATTTGAGGGCTGATGTTATCGAAGCGCTTTGATTATTTTCTCGAGGGTAGCCTTTTTAAACCGGTTTATAGAAGAATTCGAAGGCTTTTTTTATTGTGGACGGACGTTTCTGAGCCGCGTTAATTTGGCCGAAGCCTTAGGATATCCCTCTTGGGCTTATTTTCCCAATTATACATGGAACTTGTTCAATGTGTTAGTCCCCGAGTAGGGTGGCCTTGGCCTATGAAATCGAGGGTTTCCCCTTTAAGGTCTTATGGTATTAAAGTTTAATAGTTCGAACATGCCAATTTGTTTTACGGCAGTCCCCGAGTATGAGGTTGATCGTTCGAAGTTTAGTTGCAATCAGCCCTTGATCCAGTTTCCACAATAAATCATAAGTATGGAACTTGTAAAGTAGAAATTTCATTGAGGCACGGGACATATGGTAAGGAAAAATACTTCTTTTAATAGTTCATACATGAGTACATGTTTTTCCACTAGGGCTGGAGCAATATACATGGACACGGTTCATCGACCGTTTGGTCCTTTACAAAATTTTCACATCAAGACCCTGTTGACATGAAGTATTTTCCTTGAAAACATAACATCCGAGGGTGATGCCCCCAGTATTCGAGGTTGATTATAAAGAAGCCTCGGATACTCTAAGTTAGCACGGACAAATGATTGTCTCATTCAAAACCTTGCCGGAAAAACCCATTTGGGATAAAAATCGGTGGAAGGGAAAAAGAGTGCAACACGTGCTTTAAGACCTAAGGATTTCATGCTTGGAGAGAACTTCGATGCCTTCGCTCGAACACCTGAAATAAGTTAGTACAAAATGTAAATGAAAAAGGAGAAGGTCATACCTCAACAATGATACTGTTTGAGGAGTGATATGTTCCAATTATTTGGTAGTTTTTCGTCGTTCGTCGTGCCAACCTTGTAGGATCCCTTTACGATGATGTCGAGGACCTGAAACAACCCTTCCCAATTTGAGCCGATATTTCCTTCGTTTGAGTCTCGAGTATTGAGGGTGACTTTTCTTAGAACTAAGTCCCCGATTCTAAAGTGGCGAAGGTTGGTCCTTCAATTATAATACCTTTTGATGCATTGTTTTTGTGCGGCCATTCGGACGAAGGCGTCTTCCTATTTTTCAGCTAGTAGCTCGAGGCTCGTATTCATAGCCTTATGATTTGGTTCTTCCGTTGCGTACCTATACTTGGCGCTGGGTGCCCCGACTTCGACCGGGATCAGGGCTTCAGCGCCATATACTAAGGAGAACGGTGTTGCCCCTGTACTAGATTTTGACGTGGTTCGATATGCCCAAAAGACTTCGGGTAAAATTCTTTCCATTTTGCCTTGGTGTCTTTCAATCCTTTCTTTAGATTTTGAATGATGTTCTTGTTTGTCGATTTGGCCTGTCCGTTGCCACTAGGATGATACGGTGTCAATAAGATCCTTTTTTATATTGTGAGTTTCGAGAAATTTTGTTATTTTGCTGCCGATGAATTATTTTCCATTGTCGTATACGATTTCGGTAGGTACCCGAATCAGCATATGATGTGATCAAAGATGAAGTCTATAACTTCTTTTTCTCTTTGAAGGCATGTGCTTCAACGCACTTAGAGAAATAGTCATTCATAAATAAAATGAATTTAGCTTTACCTGGGGCCGATGGCAGAGGGCCGACGATGTCTATACCCCATTTCATGAATGGCCATGAGGATATGACTAAATAAAGTTGCTCTCCGGGTTGGTGGATCATCGGTTCATACCTTTGGCACTTATCGCATTTTTGAACAAATGATTTAGTATCTTTCTCCATATTGGCCCAATAGTATCCTGCTCTGATGACTTTGTGAACTAGTGATTCAGCACCGGAATGGTTTCCACGAGTACCCTCGTGAACTTCTCGTAGGACGTAATCGGTGTCTCCTGGTCCCAATCATACTGCCAACGGTCCATCGAACATCCTCGTGTATAATGTTCCATCTTCAGCCAATGTGAATCGAGTAGCTTTTAGAGTCCATGATTCCTTAGGGTCCGATGGGAGCTTTCCATTTTTTAGATACTTGATATATTTATTCCTCCAATCCCAAGTTAGTCTTGTGGGGTTTATTTTGGCATGGCCTTCCTCGATTACTGACTTCGAAAGTTGTACTACGGTCCCCAAGCTGATTTTGTCGTCTTCGACCGATGAGGCCAAATTTGCAAGGGCATCGGCTTCGCTATTTTGTTCTCGAGGTACATGCTGTAAAGTCCATTCTTTAAACCGATGTAATGTTACCTGTAATTTATCCAAGTACCTCCACATTATATCCTCTCGAACCTCGAAGGTTCTGTCAACTTGGTTTACCACTAGTAGGGAGTCACATTTAGCCTCGATGACCTCCGCTCCCAAGCTTTTAGCCAGTTAGAGACCTTCAATCATTGCCTCATACTCGACATCATTGTTAGTAAACTTAGAAGTTTTGATAGATTGCCTAATTGTATTGCCCGTGGTCAGCTTCAAAATGATGCCTAACCCGTCTGTAAAAAGGGTCCACGCCCTCGGTGATGTACCCAATTTTAACAAAAGTTCCCTTTCGACCTCGGGTACGAGGGCTGGCGTGAAGTCGGCCACGAAGTCTGCTAAGATTTGAGACTTGATGGTCGTTCGGGGTTGATACTCGATATCATACCCACTGAGTTCGACGGCCCATTTGGCCAATCGACCCGATAGTTCGGGCTTATGAAAAAAATTCTGAAGAGGATAAGTGGTTACCACACATATTGGGTGAAACTGAAAATACGATTTTAGTTTCCTAGAGGCATTTATTAGAGAAAGCGCCAATTTTTCTAAGTGTGGGTACCGGTTTCGGCCTCGCCTAAAGTTCGACTTACATAATAGACGGGAAATTGCGTACCTTGCTCTTCTCGAACTAGTACACCACTTACCACGACTCCGGAGACTACTAAGTATTGTCACACCCCTTTTTTTAACAAACCTCACTAAAATAATAAAAAAGATTTGTGAAGTTCGAAAGGGTTTTCAATTTTGAAAGTGACAACAGATTGTGTTTTAAAGGATTAACTCAGAGTCTCCACCTGACATTTGATTTCGGTGTGTCAAGTAACCATTTAAAAAAAAAAAAAAAATTCCTTTTAAAACAATTTGGACTCCAAACTAAGTTCGCACCAGAGATTCAAAGTAAGGGGGTTCATTTGACTCAGGGAGAAGATGTTAGTCATTCCCCGAGTCTCGTGAAAGTCACGGTTGCGTACTCGATCTAGTTGGCTTTTAAAATTTTCAAATTGAGGTTAAAACACAGAAAAAGGAAAATAAACACACAAGAGGCTCGAGGTCGTACCCACCTCATAAAAAAATAGAAAAAAGAAAAAGTAAAGAAAAATCCTAAACTAACATATACTATGAATTCTCCATAATGCTCGTCAAGGCCTCCAAAATATTTACAATGTTCTTCGGGGCATTCCCCTGATAAAAGTATATTTACAAGGTATTTGGGGCATTCTCCGGATATAATAATCAACTAACGGGGACAACCTCTTACCTCAAATAAAAATAAAATAAATAAAAGGAACCTAAGGTTTGCCTACCCGAGTGTGGCCGGCCTAAACATATTTTTTTTAGCGATCAAAACAAGAAAATAAAAATAGAACTAAAGTAAAACATTCATTTGATGTATCTGACAATCCCATTCCCAAAACAAATAAGAAACTTAATCATCTAATGGGATGGTCATCCCCAAGTCTCACAACCATGTATTTAACACTCCAATTAACTGGTTTATCTTTACTCAATATCTCAAACTTCATCTACTGAAGCATATACCACTTTTAAGTCACACCTTCGTGAGAAAACTAGGCACGACGATTCATAATCTCAAGTGAAATAACATCAAACAAAGTATCCAAACAAAATAGTAGAGCAACTAGGAAAACAACATTAATTAAATCACAATATAAAGCGTTGTAGAAATAGTAGATTAAAGGAAAGAGATGGACCTTCGCAAAGCAGTTTTGTTCAATACTACTAAAACCTCCAGCAAATTTATAGCAAATAATACATCCTAAATGTCAATGCAATTGTGAACTCCATTGAAATTTTCGACCAAACCGCGGGCCTAACTTCGAATTGATAAACTCGACCTTAAACGACACTCCGAATCAACCCGAAATAGCTGTCAGATTCAAACGGACTCTGTTGTTTGAAGCAAAAGCTGAATGAAGAAATTGAAATGTTCTCTTTCTTTTATTTACTTTTTTTTTTGTATTTTCTTTCTCTTCAGGAATTTTTAGTTGGAAATCATCACAGAAAACGGAAATGTTTGCACAAAAACGGGGAAGTCATTCTGACCACAGCGAAATCTGCTAAGTCCGGCGAGTTTGGTTCTGTTGGAGGGACGACGGAGTTGGATTGTGGGTGGCTGACTTCGTTGGGAGCTATGGTGGGGTGCTTCTTGAAGGTTGTCGCTGGAATTTCGGCAACTCGCCGGTGAAACAATGACAACGGAAGCAATGAGGGGAGAGAGAGAGTGTGTGAGGTCAGAGAGAGTGGAAGGGAGAAGATGGCTATGGAGGGTGGATATGAAGGGGTTGTGCGGCGTCTTTAGGTTGGAGTTGCGACGGCCAGATTCCGGCGAGTTGGGTGGAGGCTAAGTAGGGGAGGGGGGAGATGAAGGGTTTTTTCTCCTGCTAGCATTTTTTTCCGAGTGTTCTCTTGTCTTTCTTAGAGTGTAGATGGTGAGGAAGAAGAAGAAGGGTGTTAGGGTTTTTAGAGATAAGGGTGAGTTATTTTACTTGGGCCTTTTGCAAGAATTCAATTTGGGCTAAACAATTCTATAAAATTGATTTAAAGTTCACTTCAAAAATATTTATATAAAATAACCCTTAATTGATTTTAATAAATTATTATATTTAAAATAAAACTAAAAATTAAAGTTGAAACTATTTTTGGTATTTTTAAAGATTATATTAAAATAAAATAGGTCCAAAGTAATATATCCTTCTAAAAATACCTAATACATGAATTAAATAGAGAAATATGGAACTAATTTTGTAATTTTCAATTTTTGTGCTTAAAATAAAGTAAAAGGGATACTAGACCTAAACCAAATATTTAAACATTAAAAAGTATAAAATCTCGGGGAAGATCAAAAATTACATGTCTACAGCTGCCCCTCTTTGACTAGAAACACGAAGAGTTTTCAGACAAAGAACGACAAGACATATTTTTTGACCCGACCCTTATTTAGAGAGACCTAAAACTAAAAGAAAAGAGAATGTGACCGAGCCCTGGTATTTGGGCTGCCTACATATCCTTGGCTATAAAGGAATCAGGTCACGTGTAGTTCAAAAGTATGAAGAATGACGGAGGAGGATACCGAGGTGGAGTGTCGAGTGAAGTGTCGTCGAGGTTCCGGTTTGCGGTTCCTGTCGTTACATCAAAGATAAAAGGAAAATTTACAGCAAAATAAAGAATAATACAAGATCCTATCTACTTCTTGTCTCGAATCTTCCTTGAATTTCTACTTGATCTTCAACATGAAGCTGAAAATTCACCCTATTCTTCAGGTGGGCATCCTGCTGATTTGAATTTGAAGAAAACTGGATGTTGACCCTATTCTTCAGGCGGGCACCCTGCTTCCTGCACTTGAAATAAACTTAAACTTAGCGTAGACTTGAGCTCGCAAACCTTGTCCTCCAGGCGGCTCCTGCTACTTCTGATTTGACTTAAAGATTGGAGGTTGACCCTATTCTTTAGGCGGGTTCCTTCTGCTTCGGACTTAAACTTGAAACTGAAACTTGACCCTATTCTTTAGGCGGGATTCTCCTGATGCTTCTCTAACTTGAACTTGAAAATCGAATGCTGACCCTGTTCTTCAGGCGGGCTCCTGATGCCTCTTTGTATTGAACTTGTAAACTGAAAGTTGACCTTGTTTTTCAGGCGGGATTCTCCTGATGCTTCTCGAACTTGAAAATTGAAAGTTGACCCCGTTCTTCAGGCGGGCTCTCCTGATTATTCTTGAACTTGGAAATTGAAAGTTGACCTTGTTCTTCAGGCAGTCTCCTGATGCTTCTCTAACTTGAAATTGTAAACCTGTTCTTCAGGCGGGCTCCTAATGCCTCTCTGACGTGAACTTGTAAACTGAAAGTTGACCCTGTTCTTCAGGAGGGATTCTCTTGATGCTTCTCTAACCTGAAATTGTAAACTGAAAATTGACCCTATTCTTCAGGCGGGGTTCTCCTGATGCCTCTGAGCTTGAAAAATGAGAATTCACCATGTTCTCTAGGTGGGTGCTTGAAATCACAACAAAACAGACAAAACAAAGAAACTTTTCTACCCCAGTTTGTACCAAGAACATTTGTGAGTGTTAGTTGAATCCTATTTTCCATGTGGATCCTGAAAACTCAAATCAAATCCCATTATCTAGGAGGGTCCTGAGAACTTAAATCAAATCCCATTATTCAGGAGGGTCCTGAAAACTAAAAATGAACTTACCTGCGCCATGCTCTTTTCCTGGAAGATTCCTTGCAGAAAGAACAAAATTACTTGACCCTAAACAATACTTCCCTTATGGAGGATCCCAACAGATCGAACAAATTGTCCTTCCCATGTCTTAAACAAATGAGATCTTGTTAGTTTGAAAACTTGGTGGTTAGCTCGTGGCATTATTGCTGAAGGTGTCCTCTTCTGTCACTATCATGCTTCGTTTTGATTAAACTATAAACTGAGTCTGACTAACTAAAAACTGACCCTATTCTCCAGGAGGGACCCCTGGACTCAAGAAAAACTAGAGATTAAAACTTAAGGAAACTAACAATTGACCCTATTCTCCAGGCGGGACCCCTGATCTTAAGAAAACTAAAGACTAACAACTAGAGGAAACTAAAACTGAGCCTATTCTCTAGGCGGGACTCCAGAACTTAAGGAAAACTAAAACTAACATCTTCAAAATAAAAATAAAAACAGACACTATTTTCCAGGCGGGACCCCTGAACTTAAGGAAAAATAAAGATTAACGACTTAAGGAAACTAGAACTGACCCTATTTTCCAGGCCGGACCCCTAAACTTAAGGAAAACTAAAGATTCTTCCCAACTAGTGCGATGTCGAGGAGGTATGGTTCTTCTCAAAAGAGCAAATTCTTAATAGGTGATGATCCTCTCAACCAGGGGATGCCTAAGAGGTAAAAAAACATTCTCAAACAACCTTTTGCTGACAAAATTGGGCATGACACCTGAAAGATTCAAGCTTCCAAGCTTTGATTTGGACACAGTCTTCATCCCTATTTCAAACAAAGAAAACATGTGATTTTAAAATGTGGTGGTTGGTTCGTGGCCTTGACTTTGAGGGCCATTGCTCCTATACTTGCCATGATTAACCTTGGTTTTGACTCAGAAGTCCTTTCTTGTTACTGACTAACCACTTTTGTCAAGCTTTATCATATAATATGCCTCTGATCTATTCGATCCCTATACCCTTTTCTGTTGCATCTTGCTCATGATTGACATTTCTGGACCTTTGCATTTCACATGAATCCCAAAGCACGTCGATTTTTATCAAATCAGTGCGCATATTATTTTTTCCTGACTTATGTCGCTTTGATGTGCTAGCCAGATTTCGCTCTGTGCAATTGGAAAGCTGGTAGCAAATTTTGAAGTCATTTCTCACTTGTTCTGACCAAACTGACTCAAAAAGAGGACTTGAACAAAACAAGAGGAACAAAGTAAGTGACAATGGAAAGACATGATATCTAACAAGAAAACTACAAAGTAGAAACTTATCAGATGTTGATATCAACTCTAATGACCTGACATGCATTTTTGAATTAATGGCCTAATCTGTCAAGAAAGTCTAATGTTCAACTCTTGTTATATCTCTAAGCTGTGAAATTGGGCTTCAATGCTCTAATTATCCTGTTCAATTCACGATCCTTATTCGACTTGTAGTGCCCAAAGGGTTTTCGCCATCAAGCCTCTCTCATTTTGCTCTTTCTCTCAACTCACCGCTGCCTTATGGTGCCCGTGAGGGTTTTCACCAATAAGACTCTCTCATTTTTGTTCTTTTCTTCTTATTTTCTCTGATTCTACAGATGGCAAGGCATTGGCCATAGTAGAAATATCATATGCTCCTGGCATGTCTAGCTCGGCATTCTCAAAGATTATCTGGGAGGTCTTTTTGGGACTGTATTATGGCTTTCAGACGGGGTTAGAAAGAAGAGATATCATAAAGGCTCAAAATAACTATGACGAAGGGGTTAATTTATTTACAACTTTTGGAATCCATTCTAAAACTTTGCCCCAATTTTCTAAAACAAAGGTATTTGATTCTCTTTTTTTTTCTTGAGATGGAATTTCTAAGAAGAATGACCCACTCAGACTTCGTGGGATTATGAAATATCTTATTTGGTGCGATCGAACCATAAAGCTGCCTACGTATCTTGGGGTGACAAGAATCAGGTCGAACGTAGTTCAGAAGACTACTCTTTGTTGCTGCTATTTTCATTTTTTTTTCCTTTTTTTTTCTTTTCTTTTCTTTCTCTTTTTTTTTTCTCTTTTTGAAACTTTCTTCTGGAATGAAGTTTCTAAAACAAACCTTATGGGGCATGATGATTTTTTAATGACTCTAACTCGATTCCAAAAGAGGGGAGTTCAATAAAATTAGCATAGGCTCAAAAAGGGGTACCGAATGGTATAAAGTATTTGGGTAGCTGAAAGAGGGCCTCCCAATCTCTGAAAATGCCAAGTACAACACATGCAACTTGAGGATGAATAAGGAAGAACATGCACATCATTTCTTTTGCAACTTTGGCATTGATATCACTGATATGCCTTTCACCTTTCTTTAGTTCTTTGTCAAGTACAAAACTCTCGTTGTGTGATCTCTTCTTCACAATGGATGTGCTCCGTCAATTTGGTTCAAACTCTCTTGGATTTATCTGGTAACTCGAGATACACTTGAACTCAAAGTTTCTTGCTTCAAATTGTCTGGGACGCACTTTTCTAACAATTTCTTATCGTCCTCTTAACTCCCCAAACTATCTGAACCAGTTTCAAACAATTTGGGCTTTAAATGATCTCAAAATGTCCAAATATTTACGTATTTCCTTCAAATATTCATCTTCAAAACTTGGTTCATTGCCTCATGATTAGACTAACTTTTAAGACCAGGCTGAGAACTACGCATGCATGTCATGTCACTAGAGTCATCATGAAAAGACTTATAAAAAGAAAAAGAGAACTAAACAAAATGGACAAGAAATGATACAAAAACAGGAGATTATATTAAACTGACAGTGAAAAAGTGTGAACAACAAAAACAAGCAAGAAACACTTGGGTCACAACCCTGGAACAAACCTAGATAACACTAACGAGTTACTACGACTAAACGAACTAGGCAAAATAAGAGGATAGAAGGGTTTGAGTCACAAGACAATATCCGGATTACAACCCTGAAATAACCCGGACAACAGAAATGACAACGAAATAAACCACCAACACTCCCATGGCTAGCAAAGAAAAGAGCGTCTTTCCAATCACCAAGCCCGACATCTTAGCCACTGAGTTTCACATCAATATTACCAGAACCTTCACAAGTCTCCATCACATTGACCTCAACAGATTGCTTCTGGGTCCTCTTTGCCAACGCGTTCTTAAGATCAACTTTTGGAATCGAGACTGACAACGCTGAAAATTTCGCGGCAAGTGGCCCTCCAAGGGATTCAGAAGAGTTCTCGTGTTCCTTTTCAACACAAGTCATGCCCACCATATGCATCTCATTATGAACATGCGATGGAATTTGGCTTTTATCCGCTGCATATAGATTTTGCACGATAATATCACCTGCATCAATAAGCTTCTGGACTGATCTTTTCAGATGCCAACACTTTTCTATACTGTGCCCCGAGGCATTAGAGAAATATGCACACCTTTGAGAGAAATCAAAATTCTTTGGCAGGGGATTCAACATTTTCAACTGAATCGGCTTCAACATGTCCAATTGTCTCAACCTTTGGAACAAACTAGCATATGATTCTCCAAAAGGAGTGAAATATTTTTCTCTTTATTGCTACCTTTTCATTTTGTACTTCGACCTCGGTTGGAACCTCTTGCGGGTAGGTGGTTGACATACTTGAGGAGGCGAGTAAGACATTTGTAGAATTGGTGCAGGCCATTGCGGGTCCTGTAATGTGGAGCATATGGCGGTGCATTATGGATAGAGGAGAGGGAATGTGAGGTCTGACTTTAGGGATTTTGTGGGGAGAAGTAGCATTGAGGAGGATTATCTGGAGTACGTGGATATTCATGGGGTCAATACTGAGGTTGAAAGCGTTGAGCATGAACGCCGACTGGATCTTGTCGTTGGCGGGGCTCAACAACATCTTTTTTTTTCTTCCTCCCAAGTTCACTGTGATGTTCTGAATGTCTTATGTAGTATCTTTCAATGCAGAATAGCTCATGATTTTGCCTGACTTGATTCCTTCTTCTACTATCTCCCCCATTTTTACCACATCATTGAAAGGTTTACCCAAAGCAGGGATCAAATGACTAAAGTATGTGGGTCCCTGAGCTTGTAGGAAAAGCTTTACCATTTCTTCTTCATCAACCAGAGGACTAACTCGGGCAGCTTGTTCCCTCCATCTGAGTCCATATTCCCTAAATCTCTCACTGGGCTTCTTTTCCATCTCAGAAAGGGTGGAGCGGTCTGGGATAATGTCTATATTGTACTGAAAGTGTCAAACAAGATCTTGAGACATGTCATCCCATGCATACCACTTACTGACATCTTGATGCCTATGCCATTCCAAGGCTGCCCCGCTCAAGCTCTCACTGTAATACACCATCAACAACTCATCTTTCCAGCCAAAACTTCTCATTTCACTGCAATAATCCCTCAGAAGGGCTACTGGATCTCCACATCCGTTATACAAGTTAAACTTTGGCATTTTAAACCTCGCGGGCAGTTGAACATCAGGGAACATACACAAGTCATTGTAAGACACGTTAATCTGATTCCCCATCCCTTGCATGTTCTTTAAGGATTTCTCTATACTTTTTAACTTTCTGGACATCTCATCTCGCTCTTCATTCCTTGTGAACTTTTCATTCTCAACATGAGGCTCATTTTTGGAGGTACGATTATATGAATTCGGGACCTGGTGGGCCAGCTCTGGGGGGTAGTATTGGGTATCAAGAGGGTTGAACTGGTGTTCACTGTTGGACCTGAAGAGAGGTTGTTGAGAAGTTGTGATCGTGGATGTAGTGGATATGGCAGGAGGGCTGTTTTTGGGAAAAGTAGTTAGAGGGCGAAAGTTAGAGCTACTAGGGAGGTTGGGAAAGCTGGGATAAGCTGGAAAATATGGAAAGTATGGTGGATGATCTAACACTATGTCTGGAGCTTGGGTAAGGGTAGCATCTAGGAAGTTAGGTGGTGGTGGGGGTGGTGCCTTCCCAGCCATCCAATCCTGATACATGTCCGCCATGTGTTGTCTTAACATCCTTAACTCTTGAACCAACCCAGTATCCCATTCAACCGATTGCTTTCGGGTACCAGTATCAACCAACTCAACTCTGTTGTCGTCTATCATTGCCTTTAGACTTTATGTTGTAGGAAAGAGTCACCGGTTTAACAACCACAAAACAACCACCCTTCTGCTATGATGAAGATAACAAAGAGGAACAAAATGAAGTCATCATGTTAGAGTTAGGGAATTTAACAACAAATATTATCATATTATATGCAATGCACCTAGTCACAATTATCGATTCTAAAATGACTTCGAGGGTACGAAGGTCATATGACATCATCCCAATTTTGCTTTCCTTTCAATCTACTCTTTTCTTTCTTTTCTAGCACTTCTTGGCTTACTCGTTTTCCTTCCTCTTTTCTTTCTAATTATCACCACTTTCTTTCTCACACCTCTCACGTCCCACAAATTCATTCTCCCTTTTTATTCTTTTTTATTTAACAATGATCCGATCAAACCCTATGTAGGTTGCCTACGTATCATGTTCCACATGAATCAAATCAAGCGTAGTTCTGGAAAAATAATGGGTAAAATAAACTAAAAAGCAAAAATCTTTTTGAGTTTTTCATTTATAATTTTTTTGGTTTTTCAAATACAAAACAAGAAATATGATGACGAGAGACTTGACAAACTCAATTGTACTACGACAAATTGTGACACCAACTAAAAGACTGAATACTACACAATACTAGAAAGTAAAAAATAATATAAAACAGACTCAAAAATAAAAGTTCTCCTCAAACAGCTCTGGAAAGCAACGGTCTTGGCTGAGATGGTCTACGGGCGTCTGTCACGCTCAAGCTCTAGTAAAATGATCCATACCTGAATGAGAAAAAATAGACCAAGTAGAGTTAGTGACTCAAGACACTATGGCACCTCCTATTAGATACATGCAAGGCATGATTGGACTATTTTTGCAAAAGGACCTATGTGGCCAAGGGTGGCTATTAATGCAAACTCAACAAATGTGACCTCAAAGGCATGAAAATACCTCACTAAGGCTTATATGAATTCGAACTCCCAATAATCATGGCCCTAGAAAAATATTGCAAAAGTGACCCATTTTGCAAAAATGACCGATATGGCCAAACGCGACTAGAAATGCAAAATTCAACAAGGATGGCCTTAAAGGAATGAGACCCCTAGCTGTGTGCTCAAGATTTTAAGACAGGGGTCACTGAACCACTTTCGCGAAAATGACCTCATTTTGCAAGAATGGACGATGTGACCAAAAATGGCAAGACAAGCAAATTCAACAGGAATTGACCTTAAAACTGAGAGGACACCTTGTTGTAGACTCTGGGCTCTAAGACATGGGATAACAAACTACTTTGGGAAAATAGCTTTATTTTACAAAAACGACTGATGTGGCCAATGTGGCTAAACATGCAAGATTTGGCTAAGACCCTGCAAAGCCAAGAACCTAAGACACACTAGGAAGACCGGACCCTATGTGGACTGCCTACATATCCCGCCCGAAAAACGAGAATCAGGTTTGCGTAGTTCGGGCAGATTATATATGAAAGATAATTTAAAAAAAAAACACAAATTTGGAAAAAACATATATTTTTTTGGATTTTCTTTCTCTTTTGTTTTTTTGGAAAATGATGGGAAAGTGTAAAATCTTTTTGGATTTTTTTTTTGATTTTTGGAAAATGATGGGGAAGTATAAAATTTTTTTGGATTTTTGAAAAATTATGGAAAGTGTAAAATCTTTTTGGATTTTTTATTTTCATTTTTTTTTGTCTTTTTCTTGAAAATGTTGTGAAAGAAAAATATAACTGGGCCCCACTTGCTTCATTTTTCACCCTTCTTTCCCAAACATTAGTCCATCAAATGACCTTTCTACCCTCAAAGATGCAACATGTATCACATAGGGATGATTGAATGTCCTTATGGGTCACGGGCCCATTTTTGACAGAATTTGGATAGGCCTCCTACAAAGGGACACGGTGCCTGGAACCGAGCCCTACTAGGTCTAAATGACATGATGCAAATAAGAATGACCTAAGGCTGACCTAAGTTTGAGGGTTCACTAGACAAGGCAATTCGGGGCGGCACGTGGTCGATGGCGGCTGCTCTAGCTGTACGCCCACTCCACGCTCCCACGCCACCCCCCTAAAGACATGGGTGACTCAAAGAAAAGCCCGTGTATGCTCAAAAGTAGTCCGGAAGACTTGTTGCAGAAAGAAGACCCAGGGTTATGCAAATGATGACAACTTTATAAAGCAGTAACACATAAAGGAAAGATATAAACAAATAAGCAACTAGCAAATAATAAAATGACATAAAGAAAATAAAAATCAAATAAAGCAAACAAAACACATAAAAACCTCAACCGAATATCCTAAAAATCCAACAAGATCAAGTACTAGCTCGAACCTGCAAATCCCCAGCATAGTCGCTAGAGATGTCACACCCTTATTTTTTAACAAACCTCACTAAACCCTCTATTAAAAATAATAAAAAGATTTGTGAAGTTCGAAAGGGTTTTCAATTTTGAAAATGACAACAGATTGTGTTTTAAAGGATTAACTCAGAGTCGCCACCTGACATTTGGTTTCATTGTGTCAGGTCTCCAAACTAAGTCCGCACCAGAGATTCAAAGTAAGGGGGTTCATTTAACTCAGGAAGAAGGAGTTAGGCATTCCCCGAGTCCCGTGGAAGTCACGGTTGCGTACTCGATCTAGTTGGCTTTTAAAATTTTCAAATTGAGGTTAAAACACAGAAAAAGGAAAATAAACACACAAGAGGCTCGAGGTCGTCCCCACCTAATAAAAAAATAGAAAAAAGAAAAAGTAAATAAAAATCCTAAACTAACATATACTATGAATTCTTCATAATGCTCGTCAAGGCCTCCAAAATATTTACAATGTTCTTCGGGGCATTCCCCAGATAAAAGTATATTACAAGGTACTTGGGGAATTCCCCGTATATAATAATCAACTAACGAGGACAACCTCTTACCTCGAATTAAATTAAAATAAATAAAAGGGACCTAAGGTTTTCCTACCCGAGTGTGGCCGGCCTAAACATATTTTTTTTAGCGATCAAAACAAGAAAATAAAAATAGAACTAAAGTAAAACATTCATTTGATGTATCTGACAATCCCATTCCCAAAACAAATAAGAAACTTAATCATCTAATGGACTGGTCATCCCCAAGTCTCACGGCCATGTATCTAACACTCTAATTAACCAGTTTATGTTTACTCAATATCTCAAACTTCATCTACTGAAGCATATACCACTTTTAAGTCACGCATTCGTGAGAAACTAGGCACGACGATTCATAATCTCAAGTGAAATAACATCAAACAAAGTATCCAAACAAAATAGTAGAGCAACTAGGAAAACAACATTAATTAAATTACAATATAAAGCATTGTAGAAATAGTATATTAAAGGAAAGAGATGGACTTTCGCAAAGCAGTTTTTGTTCAATACTAATGAGACCTCCAGCAAATTTATAGCAAATAATACATCCCAATTTTCAATGCAATTGTGAACTCCATTGAAATTTTGACCAAACCGCGGGCCTACCTTCGAATTGATGAACTCGACCTTAAACGACACTCTGAATCAACCCGAAATAGCTGTCAAATTCAAACGGACCCCGTTGTTTGTAGCAAAAACTGAACAAAGAAATTGAAATGTTCTCTTTCTTTTATTTACTTTTTTTTTTGTATTTTCTTTCTCTTCAGGAATTTTTAGTTGGAAATCATCACAGAAAACGGAAATGTTTGCACAAAAATGGCGAAGTCATTCTGACCCACAACAAAATCTGCTAAGTACGGCGAGTTTGGTTCTGTTGGAGAGACGGCAGAGGTGGCTTTGGGGTGGCTGACTTCGTTTGGAGCTATGGTGGGGTGCTGCTCGAAGGTTGTCACTGGATTTCCGGCCAGTCGCCGGTGAAACAGTGACAGCGGAAGCAATAAGGGGGGAGAGAGAGAGAGTGAGGTCAGACAGAGTGAAAGGGAGAATGTGGCTATGGAGGCTGCGCGGCGGCTGTAGGGTGGATCTGAAGGGGTTGTGCGGCGGCTCTAGGTTGGAGTTGCGACGACCAGATTCCGGCGAGTTGGGTGGCGGCTAAGTAGGGGCGGGGGGGGGGGGGGGGGGGGGGGGGGGGGGGGGGAGATGAAGGGGTTTTTCTCCTGCTAGTGTTTTTTGTCTAGTGTTCTCTTGTCTTTCTTAGGGTGTAGATGGTGAGGAATAAGAAGAAGGGTGTTAGGGTTTTTAGAGATTAGGGTGAGTTGTTTTACTTGGGCCTCTTGCAAGAATTCAATTTGGGCTAAAGAATTCTATAAAATTGATTTAAAATTCACTTCAAAACTATTTATATAAAATAACTCTTAATTGATTTTAGTAATTATTATATTTAAAATAAAACTAAAAATAAAAGTTGAAATTATTTTTGGTATTTTCAAAGATTATATTAAAATAAAATAAGTTCAAAGTAATATATCCTTCTAAAAATACCTAATACGTAAATTAAATAGACAAATATGGAACTAATTTTGTAATTTTCAATTTTGTGCTTAAAATAAAGTAAAAGGGATACTAGACCTAAACCAAATATTTAAACGCTAAAAAGTATAAAATCTCTGGGAGGGTCAAAAATTACATGTCTACAAGTATAAGTAGAGTTGTTCATCCTCTTTTGAAGTATGAAGCAATGGTGGACTCAAGAGGTATCGTTTTAACTCTTCTAACGCTGTTGGCATTCCGGGGTCCAGGCAAAATTGTTCTTCTTTTTGAGCCGTGAGAACCTATGACTTCAAGCTGATGACCTCGAGATAAACCAACCCAAGGCAGCTATCCGCCCTGTCAATCTTTGCACGACCTTAACACTTTCCACGAATGTGCTGTCTTTGATTGCCTTGATTTTATTGTGGTTGATCTCTATCCCCTGATTTGACACCATAAATCCGAGGAACTTGCCCGAACCGACCCCGAAAGCAAATTTCTCGAGGTTGGGCTTCATGTTGTATTTTCTCAATATGTTGAATGTTTCCTGCAAATGTGTTAAATTGTCCTCAACGCGTAGGTACTTAACTAGCATATCGTCAATATATACCTCCATTAATTTACCTATGTTTTCTTCGAATATTTTGTTCACTAGGTGTTGGTAGGTAGCACCGACCTTTTTTTAGTCCAAATGGCATTACATTATAATAATATGTGCCATATTTAGTGATGAACGAAGTCTTTTTCTGATCCTCCAGGTTCATTAGAATTTGGTTGTACCCGGAGTAGGCGTCGAGAAAACTAAGGATCTCATGGTCGGCCGTGCCATCGATCATGCGATCAATATTCGGCAGAGGGAAACAGTCTTTGGGACATGCTTTATTTAAATCTTTATCATCTATGCACACCCTAAGTTTGTTCACCTTCTTAGGGACTACCACAACATTTGCTAACCATTCAAGATATTTTACTTCCCGAATAGATCCTATTTTGAGAAGCGTAGTTACCTCGTCCTTGATGAATGTATGTTTTACTTCGGACTGGGGCCTTCTCTTTTATTTCACAGGTCCGAACTTCGGGTCCAGGCTCAATCGATGTGTTATTATCTCCGGTGGGATCCCTGTCATATCAAAGTGGGACCAAGCAAAACAATCCATATTATCAATAAGAAATTTTATGAGTTTTTTCCTGAGTTCGGATGTTAACCCCGTACCAGGATATACCTTTCGATCGGGTAGGTATTCGATCAATATAACCTGTTTGAGCTCTTTGACTATTTATTTGGTGGCGTCAAAATCTTCAGAAATAATGAAGGATTGAGGGATCCCGTGATTGTCGTCCTCTTCCGTTCCCAGCTTTTTCAACCGAGTCGAGGGTGGTGGATGTGGTTTTTATTTGGCCTCCTATTTTCCTTTGACCTCTAATCCCTTTGACGAAAGCGCCGATATCGGTATTACCTCATCAAGCGAGAACATTTCTTTTGTCGTGTGCTGCTCCCCATATACTATTTTCACCCCGTCCGTTGTTGGGAATTTCATCCTTTGGTGGAGAGTTGAAGGGACTGCCCTCATATTGTGAAACCAAGGCCTTCTGAGCAAGGGCATTGTACCTCATGTTTCCCTCGATTACATGGAACTTGATTTCTTGAATAGTTCCCGCTACGTTCATCGGTAAAATGATTTCTCCTTTAGTTGTTTTGCTGGCCATATTGAAATCATTTAGGATCCGAGCTGCGGGTACGATTTGATCTTGCAGGCTAAGTTGCTTCACGACCCTCGATCGAATGATATTTTCCGAGCTGCCTGGATCGAGTAAAACACGCTTAATTTTTATTTAATTCATAAAGAAAGAAATTACCAGAGCGTCATTGTGGGGTTGAGAGTTTCCTTCTACTTCCTTACCATTGAATAACCGCCTTCTGGCACATAATCTCGAGTTCATTTTTCCCTAGTAATTGATAACTTAGTGCGTTTGAACACGGGCCCTTGTGGAATATCGACCCCGCCAGCGATCATATGGATCACATACTGCGGTTCTTTCTGTTCCTTTTTCTTGTTGGCATCGCTTTTTCTGAAATGGTTTTTGGCTCGATCACTTAAGAACTTTCGAAGGTGGCCCTCATTGAATAGACGACTACCTCCTCCCTCAGTTGTGTAGAATCTTCGGTTCCGTGGCCATACGTGCCATGATGCTTGCACATTAGATTGAGATTTCTTTGGGAAGGATTAGTTTGTATGGGTATAGGTCACCTAGTATCTTTGATTCTCTCAATTGCCGACACAATACCTGATGCGTCAATATTGAAGTTATACTTCGATAATCGTGGTGCCTCTGTGGGATCAGTGTTCTTATCAAAACCACTTTTGTTTATGAGTCCCCGAGAACTCTATCCTCGATTGCCCCTTCAATCATTTTAGATGGAACTGCGTTTGGGGCTGTTGTTTCTGCGATCTGCATTGTACGATATCGGTCTCTATTCGACCGAGGTTCCCTATCGATGTCTCTTTGGTTTCTTCCTACAGGCCTATTCGGATATACAGAGCCAAAAGGGGTTCCCAATTAGTCATCCTCGACTCTGATATTCGATTGGTACCGATTATGTACATCGACCCAGGTTACCACCGGATATTCAATTCGATTTTATTTCAGTTGACGTGATGCTATCGCACTCCGTTCGTTCAACCCCTGAGTAAAGGCTTGAACAGCCCAATCAGCTGTGATTGATGGTAATTCCATTAGCTCCATTTGGAATCGCGACAAGAACTACCTCAACATTTTGTTATCCTTTTGTTTTACTTTGAAAAGGTCCGATGCTGATTTTGTAGTTGTGCAATAGCGGATTTTTAAGCCTGTAGCATCTTGAATATCACTTGGAGGCTGACTCCTCCATCTCCTCCGCCTTGCGTACCTCGAACGACAGATCGTCCTTCTCTGTGTATGATCCCTTTGGGATCTGCGCCTAAATTAGCATTTAAGGCGATATGTGAACTGATGTCGACTAGATTGGCAAGCGGTACTCCCTCGAGATCAGCCTGAGGCACCTCGACCCCTGGAGAAACTAAATTGTCATTTTCCCCATGATACCCGAGGCCATTATCACCATGTGTGGGTGCTGTTTGTGAGTTTGACATATTTTATCCTGAAAACAAAAATACTGACAAGAACAAGCATAAAATAATGTATGTTATCAGAATCAGTATTGAACAATCACTACTATCCTTAGTCCTACGGTGGGCGCCAAACTGTTTACCCTAAAATTTTGATAACATTTTAAACTTATATTGTGGTTTTAAGGATATGTGATTTCGCTCAATACCAATTGATAAATATGAAAGTAAATGAAAGAATTAATCTACAAATAAATCAAACTAGCGTTCAAATAGAGCTTCAGCCTCGAGTCAAGATACTCTCAAATTGATAAGTGCAAGAACAATAGGAGATGAAATAAACTGATGAACAATAACACAAGTAAGAAAGAGAGTTGTATTGCTCTAATCTTTGTGAATGATGATGCTTACAAATGTTTAGAACTCCTCTTTATGTAGTAGAGGAATTCTACTTATGGTATAACTCTAATTACAAAAAGAAATCATATAATTAGCTAATTAACCACTTCTAATTTGATCCGTTCCGAGATCCACTCTATGATCCTCGCCAATCACGGATATCTCACTCTTCCGTTACTAAGCTATCCTCGATGTTACCCGGAGTCTGTCTCCCTTGGCCTCGATTGATACAACCTCGATATCGAAAGAGACTTCGATCTCGAACTCAACGCCTCAACCTCATGATTTGGTCGAAGCTGACCTTCGATGCAACGTTCCAGTCTTGATTGAATAGTAAAATCGGAGGCTCGATTTCATCGTATACACAACCAAAATACCCAGGTAACTATATGGACTCAAGAGTTAGTTCTAGGAAGGTTTGATCTTAACTCTCTTAACGTAGCAGCATTTCGGCCAACACTATTTGAATATGTGTCGTGCCCCCTTTTCTCCTCTAATAGCACGAGTTAGGTGCAAAGAGATATCGGGTTAAGACATTATGGATAACTCCTTTTAAGGAAAAGGAAGAGTTGCCACCTAACATTTTTAACGGTGCGTTAGGGCACCTAGAGTCGATAACTCGTAGACTAGTTTGCATTATTAGAGAATGGGTAAGGGCTTCATATTATCCCAAGGGGAAGGTGTTAGGCACCCCTCAGGATCCACAACAGTGGGTCCCAGCCAAGAAGTTTTGTGAATTTGGACGGTGAGCAAGTAACAAATAAGGTTCACATAAGAGGGGACTTTAAACAAATATGAAAATCTTTAAAGGTTTTGGAATATCATAAACAAAAGAATTTTCCTAGGTTTAAAGTAATACGAATCACTTCAATGCAATACCCGGTATGTCACACATCGAGGAGGCGGCTACACGTGGTATTAGCGCACCGGTCATCATATCCGTATTCTACCCTCCCCACCCCGTAAAGGTTATTTAAGATGCGTGTGTTGGTTACGAATACTTATTGCGTGCCATTACCCGTACCATTCTATAAGTCCTGGAGGGTATTTAGGACTACTAATCCTACAGGGTGAGTACTAGTCTAGACCCCTAGGTTTAAAGGATAAAATACTAGGCGTCATGCATAACAAGTAGGACTATATGTATAAGGGAACACATAGAGGCAAATAAAGGTTCATAGACCCCTCCACAGGTAGACATATAAGTAGCACGTGTCAAACGCACTTAAGGTCTCAATGACGGGAGTTTAAAATAGGAGTTTAGAGGGAAATCAGTAAGTTGCAAAAAGGATCTGCTTTGAAAAAGACTTAGCGATGAGGTAGACAATTCAACTTAAATTGAGTAATTCAGTAAATAGTAGATTTTCAGAAATGATGTTGTTTATAGACAAAGGTAAGATTTAGAAAATATACAGGGATTTAAAGTTTCCAAAAAACACAGATGAAAAGCATTAAAGCATGTTTTGCAGTGATATACTGATTTTAAAGGAGAAGTGACTAAAATGCAGCAGCTTAACAAAGAGTAGTAGTTAAAAAAAGTGAATTATAGTAAAAGAGTGGTAAAATTGTATCAAAATAGCAGGTTGACAGAGAAAGGACTCAGAATGGCACGATTAGAGCGGAGTGAAGTAGCTTTACAACACAGCAGTTTAAAAATAATAATGCAAGAACCAGAAAATCTTAAGTGTTAGCAAGTGCGCGACTTCAAGATTTGTTAAAAAAATATATAAAGGAGTTTTAATAAGAAGTAGGGTGACCTTCATAGAGGCAAAATCAAGAATGGGAGCGGCAGAGTTCAAAGGGTTAAAAGAGGCTGATTAAACTAGTAGAACATGATTGGTTTGATTTTAATACGCATTAGGCCTAAAGTTTGCCTAGGCGTCGTATACATTGCCTAACTATCTCAAAAGGTGAACATGCATATTTGATTCTGGTTTTAAAGAATATATTTGCAGAAAATGTTTCAAGTAGGCTAACCGTATTTTATAAGATTAAGCATGCTAATTAGGCGTTTTAACAATTTGCAATTCAAACAAGTATGAGATCCTAAACAACAGGATATCTAATGCACATAGAAGTTCCTAACACATGGTTTCTAAAATGGAAATGTAGTAATGACCTCATGAGAGTTTATTATGCTTGTTATCAATTGATCAGGATTATGGAATGAGGATGACAACATGCTGAAAGTGAAAAGACCTAAAATAAGATTTCTACCATGTGAGATGCATGTCCTATACAAGTTATCTAATGCACAAATAAAGTCCTATAAGCATGTCTCCTACCCATCACCTAAGCTAAGCTAAGCATGCCTAACCTTTCCCAAATTCACTATCCAGCCCCAATTATTCGTTTACAAATTATTACAGGCCAATAATAATAAATTACATTAACAAAAAAAAGAAATTAAGAAGTTATTCTATAGGGAGACTTCAACCAGGCCCAATCTTCCAGCCTCACTCCTTTCGAGTTCCACAGCCTTAATGGCCTGGGTGCGGCAAATCTCCCAAAGGGTCCAATAGATCCCTGGCCAATACCAGCACCCAGGACGATTGCCAAGATTTTAACAAAGTGCAGTGTGGAATTACCAGCCTTGTGTGTCAAAGTTCCATGAGTACTCAGTGGTACTCAAGGAAATGCTCACACGAAGGGGGTGGGACCTAATTTTCTAGGAGTAGTGTAATGTGCAGGAAGAGAGGAAAGTTCATAGTTTAAGAAAAGAGTTTTTTTTTTTAAAAACCGGAGAGTTAGTTTTTTGAAAGATTAACTTAAAATAGACAGAAACATTAATCAATAGTTCAATAGTACAAGATTGCACACAAGGATAATGGGACAAAAGGGAAATGGATCACATAATAACACCAAGAGATACAAAGACATTATGAAAACTCACTTAAGCATGAGTACACAAAATCAAAGAGGTTCAGAGGACCAAGAAATGGCCAAGTTTAGACAGTAAAAGAAAATAGTTGTGATAAGTGAAATTAAGAGTAAGTAATAGTCATGCAAGTCAAATATTGACAGATGAAAAATTCAGGGAACCTGGGATAGGAAGGTTCACACATGATACTGAACAAGCTTAGAAATGGACTAACCGATGTACACAAGAACATGTAAAGCTCATAACAAATACTGGCTTAATCATAAACAAGTAAAGAGCTGAGCATGGCAAGTATCATCAGGCAAAACAGGGCATCAATTGCATGTAGAACAATAGAAGCATAGGTAGAAAACAACCAGGAATATAACATACTGAAAAAGTAATAGCCACACTGGTTTATAACTTTGGAGATTAATTAGGACATACCAGTAACAAGAGAAAGCAGCAGAATGAAAGAGCCAAGTATGAGCACAATATTGGCCTAGGCTTATAGCCGACCAATAGCAAACAATAGCAGAGTAAAGAAAAGAAGAGAGAAAGCACAAGAGAGATCTTAGAGTAGTACTGATAAGAGAGAAGAACACAAGTCTGTGTTTCTGTCTATTTGTGAAAAGCTAGGATTTTTATAGTTAAAAAATAAGTAGCAAAATATGGTAAGAATCACAATGGCATGGTAATAAAAGAAGGCAGAATCAATTAGTGTAGAAATTAAGACACGGTTCCCTCAAATAAAGGGATTCAGATTCAAACGGTAAAACATATAGTCATATAAGGTAAAGTAAAATCAGTACAAGACTAAATAAGGAAGGAATCAAGGTTTATTAAATAATAGGGTGAACAAATTAAGGCTAGGTTCAAAAAAATTCTAATTAATGAAACAACCAGTAAGAATACATTACCATAGACGAAACAGTCAATTTGAATAGAAATTGAGGGTTTAAAGGAAGATCTGTCAATCAAAACCTCTAAGTATGGAATCCAGAATCGATCACATGAGAGACACAATCATATAAATAGACAGGAATGCTCAGACACAGTAAACAAGCAGACCAAACAAGTGCTAGAAGAAAGATGTAAGTCTGAACAACTCAGGTAGTCATAAGCATAAGTTAAGAAAACTCAGTAGAACTCATTCAAAGCAATTTAATCATAGAAACTCAAGCAAAGAGAGACGAACAATCATGTTAGTACACAGAACCACATATAGGAATCTAGGAAAATTAGGATTTTTAACATAAATGAGATAAACACAGAATCATTACGATATGTAGAGAATAGACTTAAAAGCAAGGAGAAACTTAGTTAAAACCCAGCATAGAAGAGGTTTCGAGAAACCCTAATTTGAAAAGTAAGTAAAACGTTTTAAAGCTGAAGATTTTTTAAAAATTGAGTTGAGAACAGTGTAAAACATAAACAAGCAGGTCTGAAGCGTTAAATAAAATACCAGAGATATGAGAGGTTTAGGCAAAAAATTAGGGTTACATAAGAGAACCAGAGATAATCGGAGAACCTGCCGTGAAACTCAAGGATCGTGGTGGATATGGTGTGGCCGTGTCCAAAACCCCATAGGAGAGGCCGGGAACAACCCAAAGCAGGAGCCCAGGTGCGAGTTGGCATGGCCTAGACCCTCGAGGGCTTCAGAGATGAAGCGAGCCAGATAGGGGAGACCTCAGGGAGGTTTGTAGTCGAACAGAGGGTGGTCGGAGATGGCCGGAGGAAGGCGGAGAGGCTTCATCGGAGACGAAGAGACAGAAGTCTCTAGAGAGACTAGAGAGAGAGAGAGACGGGAGATAGAGAGATGAGAGATGAGAGAGCTTTGGAAAATGAGGGGGTCGGGGAGGGGGTAGTTGGAATTAATTAAGGAAAGGTTGATCTGGGCCGTTGATGTAATCTGATCAACCACTCAGATTGATCCGGGGTTGGGCCGGGTTAGTTTTAGGACTGAGCTAGGGTGAATTTAGGTTATGGGTTTGGGTAAATTGTGGGTTGGGTTAAAAATGTGGCGAGATATTAAATAAAAGTGGCTAATTATTAAATACCCATAAAAATAGATAAATAATTAGTAAAAAATAGCTAATAATTGTATAAAAGTGAAATTAAGTTTAAATAGGTAAAATTAGAGTAATTAGCTAATATTAAGTATGAAAAATGCATAAGTTTCTAATTAAAATAATACAAAATATTCAATTGGGCTATAATTGTAAAATTACTGTAATTAAAATTAAATGAGACGCAATTGACTAATTTGTGAAATAATTGAATCCTAATGGACAAAAGATGATTTAAAGTAGCATACTGAGCTGGGAAACATTTTGAAATTTTTTATAACATAGTTTATGAATAATTTTTTAAGTATGAAATATTAAACAAACAGGAAAATCATTTAATAAAAATATGGAAAAATACTCATTATTACAAAGAGTAATTTTTGAACGCTTATATGCAAGTTTGAAAAATAAATTGAGGAAAAATTGGGTATCAACAACTGCCTCTCTTTACCCCGGAAGGATGAAAGAGTTGTCGAGTAAAGATATGATGGCCAATTTTGACCGAGATGAAACTGCGAGATAGAATTTGGCCGCACCCTGGTTTCTGAGCGACCTACATATCCCTGGTTCTTCAGGAATCATGCCGCATATAGTTCCGGGACCATCGGCGAAATATACCGGTGATGTTTCACAAGAACAGACGCAAGATGCAGGGTAAGGTAAAAGTAGGAAGGTCTTACGGGGTTGTATCGGAGAATTGGAGCGGTCTGCTCCTGCCTGGTTGGCTGTTCCAGCCGGGTTACCTGCAACTAGAGAACAAACGTATATTGTGCATAATATAAACATGATGCAAGTTCCCGTTGGACTATGAATGCTGTCTTTGGACAATTAGGATGATGTCCTTAGATCATAATGTCCTGGGCCATGTATTGCTTAGCACGGGATTTGCAGGCTATGGAATGATGTTCTCGGGCCATGAGGATGGTGCCTCCGAACCATGATGCCTTTGAATAGTGATATGCGAGTTGAATACAAGAGATCCTTAGGCCATGAAATGATGTCCTCGGGCCATGAAAATGGTGCCTCTGAACGATGACGCCCTTGGACAAGTTGGCGATATTTCAGCCTATGAAGAATGCAGTATTATGATGTTGGCAAGACAGAGCTTAGTCTTGCGATTTTCGAAAAGAAAGAGGGCAGAGCTTAGCCCTAAAGAAAGCGTAAATAAATAAGGTGACTGCTTTGAGAAGGTAGAAAAAAGCTTATCATAATGAAGTAAGATGCGGAGAGAGGTAGCGTAGAACCTCGGAAGGCAAAATAATACCTTATGCAATGTAGGAAATAAAATGCAGGGGAGGTAGTGTAGAACCTCGAAAGGCAGAATAGGTAGCCTTATGCAAGAAGTAAATGCAGATGGAGGTAGAGCTTAAACTCGGAAGGAAGAAAGGTAGCCTTATGCAAATGCGAGTGCAGATGGAGGTAGAGCTTAACCTCATGCAGACGGAGATAGAGCTTAGTCTCGGAAGGCAGAAAAGTAGCCTTATGCAAAGATGCGAAATGCAGATGGAGGTAAAGCTTAACCTTATGCAAGATTGAGACAGAGCTTAGTCTCGAGAGGCAGAAAGGTAGCCTCATGCAATGATGCGAAATGCAGATGGAGGTAGAACTTAACCTCTTGCAAGATGGAGACAGAGCTTAGTCTCGAGAGGCAGAAAGGTAGCCTCATGCAATGTAGAAAATAAAGTGATAGTAAGAGTTCTTAGCTGATGATAAAGTGTGATAGTACGACTGTTGTGAATGACGTATCATTTGCAATGATGATAGTAGTAAGTGTTGGCATGTGCAATGAGTTTGAGAGTGTATCCTTGAGAAGCATGCATCTTGTGGGGGTAATGGGATGTCTTGGGCTTTCACCGTATTTGTGCCTGCATCCAAAGAAAAATCGTGAGTTCTGTAGAGGGAAGGGTTAGTTCGTATCCCTGCTGGCTCGAATTGGCCTATCTGCTTGATGATGATGACTTCGTTCGTACCACAGGGGTAGCGTTGCTAAAACAAGCTATTTTTTCGAGAAATAAATATGCATGGTTTTATAAAATATGATATAACATATAGAAATGAATAGTTTTCTTTGGATGGAACGACGACCATGAAGCGGTTCAAGACATTGCAACCTCTCTTGCTGCGGAGATTTGAGGGTCCTACTAAAAAATTGCCCCAATTTGGTAGGTGAAGGCATCTAGCTGTTACTGGTGCGGTGCTTGGCTGAACTTGCTTCGAAATTTTGAGGTCCCTCCTCAAAATTCTGCCCCAGTTTCCGTTCGTGGGGAAAAATGAATATTTTATTAAAATATGATCAAACCCATAGGGTTTCCTACGTATCCCCTCTTAAACGGGAATCAGGTCAGGCGTAGTTCAATTACATCATTGATAGAAGCATAACAATTACACATAGTAGCGCTTGACTGTGTCTGAATTGATTGGTTTAGGCCAAATTTATCCATCCATTTCTGCCAGTATGAGTGCTCCTCCTGTTAGTACTCGGTGAACCATGTACGGGCCTTCCCAATTGGGAGAGAATTTCCCTTTTGCTTCGTCTTGATGAGGAAAGATTTTCTTTAACACCAGCTGCTCCATTGTGAATCGTCTTGGTTTGACTTTCTTGTTGAAGGCTCTGGTCATTATATTCTGATATAGCTGACCATGACAAACCGCGTTCATTCTCTTTCCGTCTATGAGGGCCAACTGCTCATAACGACTTCTTACCCATTCGGTTTCGCTGAGCTTGGCTTCTTGAATAATTCTCGAAGATGGAATTTCAACTTCAGTAGGAATGACGACTTCTGTACCGTATACCAACATGTAAGGAGTTGCACCGGTTGCTGTGCGAGCTGTGGTGCGATACCCTAACAGAGCGAATGACATCTTCTCATGCCACTGCTTGTACTTCTCTATCATCTTTCTCAGTATCTTCTTGATGTTCTTATTGGCAGCCTCAACGACTCCATTCGTTTGAGGTCTGTATGCGGTAGAATTCTTGTGCTTGATCTTAAAGGTTTCACACATTACTCTCATCAAATCACTATTGATATTGGAACCATTATCGGTGATGATTGACTCTGGAACTCCAAACCGGAAAACAATGCGGTCGCGGACAAAATCGGCCACGACTTTCTTAGTAACTACTTTATGAGATGCTGCTTCGACCCATTTGGTGAAATAGTCATTGGCAACCAGAATGAACCTGTGGTTGTTGGAGGCGGTAGGCTCGATTGGTCCAATAACGTCCATGCCCCAAGCGGCGAACGGCCAGGGTGAACTTGTTGCATTAAGCTCACTAGGAGGTACCTTTATCATATCCCCATGTATTTGACATCGATGGCATTTGCAGACATACTGGATGCAGTCTGTTTCCATGGTCATCCAGAAATAACCAGCCCGAAGTATCTTCTTTGCTAGGACAAACCCGTTCATATGAGGACCGCATGCACCAGCATTTATTTCCTCCAACAGCTTCGTCGCTTCCTTTGCCTCAACACATCTTAATAAACCCAGATCGGGAGTCCTCCTATATAGGATTCCTCCGTTGTGAAAGAAGTTGTTTGATAACCTTCGAAGAGTGCTCTTTTGAATGGCGTTTGCAAGTTCTGGGTACTCTCCCTCTGCCAAGTACTCCTTAATGTCATGAAACCAAGGCTTTCCATTTGCTTCTTCCTCAACGTGGGCATCGTAGGCCAGCTGATTGTGAATCCCCAACGGGATAGGATCAATGAAATTCTTATCTGGATGCTGGATCATGGATGACAAGGTGGCCAGTGCGTCGGCGAACTCATTCTGGATTCTGGGAACGTGCCAGAATTCAATCTTCGTGAACCTCCTTCTCAATTCCTGCACACGATGTATGTATGGTAGTATCTTGGAATTCTTGGTCTCCCATTCCCCTTGGACTTGGTGTATCAATAAGTCGGAATCACCGGTCACTAATAATTCCTGAACATTCATGTCAATGGCCAAGTTGAGCCCAAGGATGCAGGCCTGATATTCAGCTATATTGTTGGTGAAGGGGAATCTGAGTTTGGCGGATACCGAGTAATGCTGACCAGTTTCTGAAATTAAGACTGCTCTAATACCCACGCCTTTGAAGTTTACGGCCCCATCAAAGAACATCCTTCAACCGTCGTAGGATTCTGCAATGTCCTCTCCTACGATTGATACTTCCTCATCGGGGAAATATGTTTTCAAAGGTTCGTATTCTCCGTCCACAGGATTCTCAGCAAGATGATCGGCTAATGCTTGTCCCTTGATTGCCTTCTGAGTTACGTAAATGATGTCGAACTCACTTAACATGATCTTCCATTTAGCTAGCTTGCCAGTGGGCATGGGCTTCTAAAAGATGTACTTTAGCGGATCCATCCTCGATATGAGGTACGTTGTGTAGGCACAGAAATAATGCCTCAGCTTCTGTGCGACCCAAGTCAAAGAACAACAGGTGCGTTCTAATAGAGAATATCGGGCCTCATACGGAGTAAACTTCTTGCTGAGGTAGTAAATTGCTTGCACTTTCCTCCCTGTTTCGTCATGTTGCCCGAGAACGCAACCGAAAGCTCCATCTAATACGGCCAGGTAGAGTAATAGGGGTTTACCCGACTCTGGGGGTACCAAGACTGGTGGTGTTGAGAGGTACTCTTTGATTCTGTCGAAGGCTTTTTGACAATCCTCAGTCCATTTGGTGGCAGCATCCTTTCTCAGCATTTTGAAAATTGGTTCACAAATGACGGTAGACTGGGCTATGAACCGGTTGATATAATTGAGCCTTCCTAGAAAGCTCATAACATCCTTTTTGTTCTTCGGTGGTGGAAATTCTTGAATGGCTTTACCTTTGATGGATCTAGCTCTATTCCTCGATGACTGACGATGAACCTTAGCAGCTTGCCAGCGGGAACCCCGAACGCACACTTTGCAGGGTTAAGTTTCAGATTGTATTTCCTTAACCTGTTGAAGAACTTTCTCAAATCTTCCATGTGATCAACATCTTTCTTTGATTTAATAATGACGTCGTCCACATACACCTCAATTTCTTTGTGAATCATGTCATGGAATATAGTAGTCATGGACCTCATGTAGGTGGACCCTGCATTCTTCAGACCGAATGACATCACTTTGTAGCAATACACTCCCCACGGCGTAACGAATGCCGTTTTCTCAACATCTTCCTCGTCCATCCAAATCTGATGGTAACTAGCAAAATAATCTACAAAGGCTTGCAGCTCGTGCTTAGCACAGTTGTCAATTAATATGTGTATGTTCGGCAAGGGGAAGTCATCTTTCGGGCTGGACCAGTTGAGATCCCGGTAGTCGACGCAGACTCTAACCTTCCCATATTTCTTTGGTACCGGCACAATGTTAGCTAACCATGTAGGATATTCGACCACTCGGAGAACCCCGACGTTGATCTGCTTGGTGACCTCTTCTTTGATTTTCAAGCTCATGTCTGGTTTGAACTTCCTGAGCTTTTGCTTCACTGGTGGGCATGTTGGATTGGTTGGCAGCTTGTGGGCCACAATAGATGTACTGAGGTCAGTCATGTCATCATATGACTAGGCGAATATGTCCTCATACTCTCTTAAAAATTCCGTATATTCCTCATTTTCTGACGGTGACAGATGAATGCTGATGCGTGTTTCTTTGACGTTCTCTGCGTTTCCCAGGTTGACGACCTCAGTCTCGTCCAAGTTAGACTTAGGTCTATTCTCAAAGTTCTCGACTTCTTTAATAATATCCTCAGGTATATCATCCTCGTCTGACTCAGAATCCATTTGTTGCGTTGCCTCGTTGCAGGTCATAGTCGTTGGTTCATCAAGATAAGTAATAGTAATGATGTATAAAGTAAAGTAATGGGGAGGAAAACAGTAACAAATAAATATGAGTAAATGTAAGATTTATAAAGAAATTTGAAATGCTTTGATAAATTGAGTAATTGTTTGAACATAAGAGCTCTTTCTTGCAGAAATTAAAAATGCGAAAAGGAAGGAAATTCTGTAAATAATGTTTGTTTTGTTAGTCTTGCTACCCCGAGGCTCGACGGGCTTTGGTTGTCCTGACGGACCAATTGTTGAGATGTGATCCCTTGCTCACGACATGTATGGAAGGGCCTTCCTCCCCCTCCTCTTCAAAATGACACAGCAGTCCATATTCTCATCACCCAGAAATAAATCCCTTATCGCTGCTAGCGCTTCCTCTTCGTCTGTACCATATATGATGTCAGCTGGCTGGAAAGTCAGCTCTATGCGGGGTATTGGCTGCTCCAATGGGTAGTAGGGGCCGCGCCATGGTGGCGACCAACCCTTGAACTCCTTCCAAGTGTATTCGTACCCTAGACCAAAAGTAGTACCGTGCTTCTTGAGTGTTATTGGCTTTGTTATTCCTTGAAGATGCTTACTGAGCCCTTTAACCGACTCGTACCCTTGCCAGTTCAATATGCTTTCGGTTTTGCTGCCCCACCACTTGTCTTTGTCAATAGTGTTAACACGATCTATGTTATGATAGATTTCTCCGCCCAATTTCCTCCTTCCATCGATGACCGAAAAGGCCTGGCGACCGTAGATATGGTTGCTACCGTCACCATGAATGATTACCTCTTGATGGTTCTATTCAAACTTCACAGCTTGATGTAGGGTGGATGCCATGGCCCCAGCCGCATGGATCCAAGGTGGTCCCATCTGTAAGCATAAGGTAATTTTTCCCATGGTGGACCTTTGCAAACCGTCGAAGGCCTTTACGTTGATCTCTCTTTCCTTTATCTCATGTAGACTCTTGCCCAATCTCTTGAGTGTGACCAGCGGACAGATGTTGAGACTGGAACCCCCGTCAATTAGGATCCTTATGATGAAATTATCCTCACATTGTACGGTGATGTGTAGTGCTCTATTATTCCCTAGCCCCTCGGGCGGTAGCTCATCTTCATGGAAAGTGATCTTGTGACTCTCCAGTATCTGGCCAACCATATTGGCCATTTCCCCACTAGTGATATTGTCTGGCACGTATGCTTCACTCAACACCCTTAGCAAAGCACTCCTGTGAGTTACAGAGTTTTGTAACAGGGAGAGGATGGATATCTGAGCTGGCGTTTTGTTCAACTGGTCGAGGACTGAGTATTCCTTAGCTTGTATCTTTCTCCACTGATCATTAGAACCTGTTTCAATGATGGGAAGGCGATTGTTGGCCTATTTTCTAGACTCGACCAAATGCTCAGGGGTATAAATTCTGCCAGTTCTTGTCATACCTTGTGCAGCGATGGGTTCTTCAGACTTGCCTTTACCTTTCCTCCTTGCTTCCGTGGTATAGTCCCACGAAATGGTGTCTGAATAAAAGGGTGCCATTGTTAAAATTGCCACTGGAATAAGTGTGGTCATTCTTATTCCTTCCGGAGTATATGTTATAGATGGCCGGATTGCAACTTTGAGCGGTCGCACAAACTTGACTTCGATCGACCCTGGGGCTTTTCCCTCGGCGGGTGGCCTTGATTCAAACTCAAGTGGAATGGACATATTTACCTCAATTCCTCAGATGGCTGCATCTGGACCACGATCGGATTAAGAGTAATTGTAGGCTTCTTCGGATCACCCTCTGCAATCAGCCCAATCGATCCCTCGGGATCCCAGTTATCATCGACCTCAATCATGTGGACACCACCCTTATGGTCAGGCAACATATTATTGCAGACATTAGGAGCAGGGTCCTTGGCTACAATGATCTTGTTATCTATGAGGGTCTGTATCTTGTCTTTCAAGAACGACATTCATCGATGATGTGTCCCTTCATGTCGGAGTGGTAAGCACAGGTTTTGTTTGGGTTGACCCACTGAGAAGGGTTCTTAGAGGCAACAGCGGGAATGTGTGTGACATAACCGACAACTTTGAGCTTTTTGTATAATGGTCAATGGGTTCAGCTATGGCAGTATACTATTTTGGTGGACGACGGTCGAAGTTTGGGCGAGATCTTGGGAAGTTTTGGCGATTAGGTGGTGATTGATAGTGGGAAGGTTGGGAATTGTAGGCATTATAGACGGGAGCTGGTTGGGAGTATCTGAGCGAGGTAGGCTGATATGTGGGTGGTGGATCTTGGTAGGCGGGTGAGGCTGTCTGGTATTGAGGTGAAGGTGCTTGGTAACTTGGAGCTGGTTGGTATGTGAAGGAAGGTGCGGGGTATACTTGATATTTGGGAGGGGACTTGGCTTGTTGTACCACCATCACGGCTCCTACATCCCTTTTCTTGGACACACAATCGGATTGCAGAGCTTTGTTGGTAGCCTGTAAGGCTTCAAAGTTAGTAACCATACCGTTTTTGATGCCTTCCTCGATTCGCTCTCCCAACTTGATGATATCAGAAAGCTTGTGCCCTTCGACCATCATAAGCCGCTCATAGTACTAAGGATCCTGAGCGCGCACAAAGAATTTCTTCATCTGCTCTTTTTCCAAGGCTGGCCTGACCTTAGCAGCCTCTGACCTCCAACGAGTAGCATACTCACGAAAAGTCTCAGTTGGTTTCTTCTTCAAGTTCTAGATGTAGAACACATCCGGTGCATTCTCCATATTGAATCTGAATCTATCCATGAAGTCTGTAGCCATATTCACCCAATTGATCCATTTCTTTGGATCCTGATTGATGTACCAGGATAGTGCATCACCTTTCAAACTCCTCATGAAGAGTTTCAAGCAGATCCTTTCATCTTTTCGCACGCCGACCAATTTTTCGCAGTAAGTCCTCAGATGGACTCTTGGGTCACCAGTACCATCAAACATTTTGAACTTAGGAGGTTTGTACCCCTCGGGCAGTTCAACAGCAGGCTGTATGCAAAGGTCCTCATCATTCAATCCCTCAACCCCTTTAACTCCTTCGACGCCTTGAACTCGGTTGGTCAATTTCTTGAGTTCCTCGTCCAGATTCCTGATGAGCTTGTCCTTCTCGTAAGACTCATAGGTATGTGGTGCGGAATGAGCTACGGTTTCCACATAAATGGGGTTGTCATAAGCCTGGAAGTGGTCTCTCGTCTGATCTTGGGGAGGTGGAGTATTGTAGTTGCGTGGTGCTGGTGGAACGGGATCTTTGGGGTGATTGGGTTGTTTCGAGATGTTTTGGGGTAAAGTGGGGTTCAGAGTATTTGGGAAGTGAACGTATGGAACGTTGAGGGA
>MDKH01057125.1:0-18884 GCA_005239495.1 Nicotiana undulata
CCCCCCCCCACTGTCACTAGCCTACTGTCGTTCTATGGTGGTTCTTCACCACCCCAGGCCTCTAATGGCCTCCTATATGCTATGGTATCTCCATCTCCTAGATCCTTGAGGAGATCTTCAAGGGACCTAGGCAAGTCTGTTTACACCTTTGGGTTTTCTCGCCTGTTTCAGGCCATTTGGTTCGACCATTGAGTAAAAATCTTCTTATTTTCGTTATAAATCCATGTTTTCCTAAGTCTATGACCTCGTCTCTGTTATACTTCTAAAAACCCTAATTTTATCTTTGATCTTCTTAGATCCGTACAGATCTGAGACGGATTGAACATACTTCACATGTTTTCTTGAAAGTTTTCTAGTTTTCAATTGATTTTCCGTTTTTCCTAAAACTAGGTTTTACTGAAACTCATCTCCTCAAAAGATTTTCTGATTTTCGAATGTTTAATCGTTTGTTCTTAAGTGTTATTGATTGATTTATGCTAATATTGTTTGGACCCTAGTCGATTTATGCTAAAACCCTAATTTTCTTATATTTTGCTTCGATTATGAGTTTTTCCTTGTTACTTGTTGCATTGTTTCATTCTGTGCTTTGACTTTCAATATTTCCCCTTAGTCTAATTCAGTGTCTTGTGATTTTTATCCTAGTTCATCTCTCTTAGAGATTCTGAGTCAATTTTTGGTTAATTTCTGTGCGTTTATGAAATTTTATTTAGCCTATTTGTCTATTTGTGGAAACTGATATTCTCCTCCCCATAAATCAGTACTACTTTGAATTCTGATTTACTGATTTGCTATGTTAAAACTTATGTGCATAATCCTTGATTTATTCCCTTGTTTGCGACTTTTATTATTCTTCTTACCTTATTCAGTCACCTGTGATATTTATTGATTCTTCATGATTATTTCCTTAATTAGACTCCTACTTATTTACCTCTTTACTTACGTCTGATTTGATTTTCTTTCCTTTAATATCTCTTGTCCTTTACCATTGGGTAATTACCCTTAATTAAGGGAAGACTATGTTGATTTTGTGTGCAATTGATTATGTGATTTCCTTAATTGTTGAGTGATGATTTCCTTTACCTTATTCTATTCTGCTCCTAACTACTATATAAACTCTCCTCTATTTCACTTCTAATACACGAACATTAGTTCAGAAACACACTCTTACACTCTAAAACTCTATTTTCTTCTCTGCTAATTGTGATAATCACGGGTCTAGCCGGTTGTAAGCCAAGGCAAGATATTGCACAACATCTGCTTTACATTCTGTGTTCTCTTTCCCTAACTGGTATGTCTATGATTAATTTTTAAAACCTAAACCCTATGTGTTTCATTACTACCTTAGTTCATCAGTTATGAGTTCCATTCTTGTTCCTGTTTACTATCATGTTTAGCATGCCTAATCCTGTCTTGTTCAATATAAGATTAGCATGTCTAAACTATAATTGCTTTTTTAGTGCTTTATCTAGCATGTCTAAATCTTGTTTTGTTCAATATGTGATTAGCATGCTAAACTATTAATGCTTGTGTGATGCTTGTCTAGCATGTTTATTTAAGTTCCTGCCTATTCTGCTTTACTGATGAGATCATGTTAAGTCATCTAGCCTCTTAAGGAAACTCTAGTTGTGTGTTTGATCATGTCCACTGTTTATGTGTTTTCAACATGGCTTTACTGTAATCTTTGCTCTATGTCTCAATCACCTACCTTTATAACTAACTTATTAATTCTATAAAGCTCTTGAGAATTCTGTACATTTTGCTGTTTATATGCTTCCCTATACACTTATGTGTATTCTTTGTGTCCCCAACCCCTCTATCCCTCTGTGGAATCTGTTTGCCAAGTGTTTCTGAATCTGTTTGTTCTATGGCCAATTGATTTGTGTTCTGATTTCAAAAGTGTTTTAATACTTTTCTCAAACTGCTTTACTACTAAACTAGTTCCTATTTTCAGAAAACCTTTTTCACTCCTAGAGTCATCTCTACACTTTTTTTCTCACTAAAAGTCTTTCAAAAGTATGTCAAGCACTCTCACTTTACTCTTAAGTCAATACGTTCTACCCCTCCAGTGTGTGTACTGCCTTGGGATCCTCTTGAGATTCCTTTGAACTTTGGCACACTAGACCTGGCCATTCCACACTACACATAATCAGTCCCTATTTTTTAGAAAGTCTGGGTGTGAGCACTGCCCGGGATCCTTGAGGTCCTTAGGGAACTCTGACACACCTGGACACAAATTGGCTATGAGATTTCTGGGCATTTGAGACTACATTGAAGGCCTGGCATTCCCAGGTTTGCTTTGGGCCTGCTTTAGGCTCCCTATAGTTCAGTTTATATTTCACTTATGTAATTTATGCAATCGTGGTCTGTAATAATCATTTGTAAACAGATATTGGGGTAACTAGCCAAAAAGGAGGGTAGCTATAAAATCTTGTGGGGTAAAGATGGGTATGAATCATGCTTCAGGATTTACATTATGCTGATTTGCTCTAGAAAATCATGTTCTAGGACTGTTATGTTATTTGCATCCAAACCAGGCTAAACCTGTGCATTAGACATCCTATTTTTAGGGTATTCACGTTTATTGCTTCAGCATATTGCATGTTATAGATCACTACTCAATTTCTGGTTCTGCATAAGTACTGTCACTTAGAAATCCTGCTACTAAATAATCCTGCCTAATAAAAAATAGTCATCCATGTGTGCATTAGATATCCCATTTTTGGGACTCTGTTTGCATCTGTTTTGAACCATGTCTACTTTGACTAAACAAAAAACGTCTATGAAAGGTTTTAAAAATGGCCTCACGCATGGGTATCATGTTTCTAATACAAACTGGTATAAAGCACCCCTAGATCAGCATGCCTATAAGTTAAATAATTTCAAATTGTTTAAACAGCTCTTATAACTATGATTACATATTGTCCCACGCCTAGGCAAGACTTAGGTGATTAATTTTCTTATATAAAACTGAGAAACTGTACCCGGATTGTTTATAAACTGCTTAAGTCTCACAGGTTTTGAAAATCAGTAGGCAAACTGATTAGGACCCTGCCACTTAATTCTAAACAATGCTGCATATTCTGTGTTTTGATGTTCACCTAGATATCATGTTCTAGGAATTCTCTGAAATTACCTAAATTTGTGTTTGAGGCGTGATGCTTATTTGTCTATACATGTGGAGGTAAACATGATCCACTTAATTGCTTCCCCCCTGTTTGATTGTCCTATGTGTAATTTGTTGTCGCTTAGATTTTTCCTTTTAAACACCTTAGGATTGTCTAGAACTGCCTAAGTCTAGAGGTCATAAACTCCTCCGGGACCATAAGGAAGGGACGGGTAACAGCACGCTTAGAGTTCATTAATCAAATTCTCTCATATAACCGCTAAGGGGTGGGATAATGGGTAGTAAAAGGATATGATGGCATGTGCGCTAATGCAACGTGTAGACCCTCTCATTGAGGAGTGATTACCGGGCATTGCATGGATATGATCCTATAGGATAAACAACTTAGGACCTCCCTCATCCCTTTTACATATGTGTGCTTAGACTGCTTATCCATTAAAAGTTTTATTTCTTTTACATATGTGTGCTTAGACTACTTAATTGCTAATTAACTAATTCACAAAGTAAGTTTGGATGGGAACCACCGTTGTGGACCTTGAGGAGTGCCTAACACCTTCCCCTCGAAGTAACTTCAAGCTCTTACCCAATCTTTGGTAATACAAACTGGTTTTATAAATGACCGGTAATAGGTGCCCTAACGCACCTTAATTCGTTAGGTGACGACTCTTCAGCTTCTTGTACCCCTTTTCCCAAAAGGAAACGAGTTGTCTCAATAATGTCAAAAACCCTGACTATCCGAAAGGAGATAAAAAGGGGGGTGCGACAGCATGGCGACTCTGTTGGGGATTCTAGGCTTTTACCATAACAAACCGCTTTGTGAATTTGTCTAAATGTGCCTTACTTCGTTAATACCTGCACCCTTTCCCTTTCCCCTTTATCTGAAATTAACTGTTTATTTTCTCAAGTATTTATTTATGCAATACAAGACTAACACGTTTCTTTGTTTTCTTCTGTACCCGTTTTCAATTATAACTGTTGTATTTATCATTTTCATAACGTGCAAATACGTGACAACATGTTATTTATTGCTTATTTATTGCTGCATAAATCATGCTCAACATCATATTCCACTCGTGCCTACACAAATCTTATAGCAACGCTTGATGAGTGGTTGCACTCTTCCAATTTATACAACCCTTTAAATTCGAAAAGGCTTATTTGCGGAAAATCAGTCGATCAGCGGTGCAGTCGACGGTTCCGTGCCTTTCCCCCTCGAGTTGTCCGCTTGAGGGTACCAGTTTAGACCCCCATAGTAACCTTACTCTCGTTATTGTGCATGCATCATGGTCAAACCTAGCCGGGTTAATGTGTTGTCCACACAATAACACTTTAAGAGTTGTCCCAATAATGTCAAAAACCCTGACTGATCCGAAAGGAGAGGAAAAAGGGGGCGCGACAGCATGGCGACTCTGCTGGGGAATCTTAGGCTTTTACCATTTCAAACTGCTTTGTGAGTTTGTCTTTACTTTGCTAATATTTTCACCCTTTCCCTTTCCCCTTATGTGCACTTTAATTGTCTATTTCTTCCAAGTATTTATTTTTTCCAAGAACAAAACTGACATGTTTTCTTTGTTTCCCTGTGTAACCGCTTTAAATTATAATTGTTGTATTTACCGCTTTATAACGTGCAAATACATGACAACATGCTTTTATTGCTTATTTATTTCTGCATAATCATGCTCAACATCATATTCCACTCGTGCCTATACAAATCCTATAGCAACGCTTGATGAGTGGTTGCGCTCTTCCTATTTTATATCACCCCCTAAATTCAGAAAGGCTTATTTGCGGTAAAACCAGTCGATCAGCGGTGCAGTCGATGGTTCTGTGCCTTCCCCTTTAAGTTGTCCGCTCAAGGGTACCGGTCTAAAACCCCATAGAAACCTTACTCTGTTATACTGTGCATGCATCATGGTCAAACCTAGCTGGGTTAATGTGTCGTCCGCACAATAACCTTTTAAGATAGCCTTGTCTAAAGTCCACCGGGGTTTTCATAATCCCAACGGATGTAATCACGTTCTGTGAATTTATTTGGAGAACTAAATGCTTGTATGTTAATCATAAGCGTATAAATAGTCGAGTCTGGCGGGGTAAGGGCCTAACTATTTTTGTCTTGCAGAAATATGAGGCGCGAAGTCCCCAGATTCGGTATGGTCAGCAATATCCCTCCAATGCTCCTGAACTGGTGGGAGGATCTTCCCTCCAGTGATAAAATCACGTCGAGAAACACCTTGGCAATTTACCCTCACTTCTGGACGTCCAATCCAACAACATGTTAATTGAGGCCGCCGCCTTATTTTGGGATAGCGAAAGAGCTGTATTTCGCTTTGGGAATATTGAGATGACACCGCTTCTAGAAGAGATAGGAGGACTAGCTGGGTTAGTCTGGGAAACCCCTGGGTTGTTGGTGCCTGAGAATCGCACAGGCAAAGGTTTTCTGAAAATGATGGGTTTGAAGAAGAACGCTGAGAGAGTGTCTGAAACAGTCATACATACCCTTCGAGTACTTATACGAAAGGTACGGTCACAACAAATCATATCGTACCTATCACGACGAGTTTTCCATCACATCTCTGGGTCATATCCATCGTAGGGTATTTGTATTCATTGTTTGCTTTCTAGGGTTGATCGTGTTTCCAACAAAGAGGGAAAGTATTCACACTAGGTTAGCCATGGTAACCAAGGCTCTGATAGAGGGGATTGATGGGCAAGCCTTCAACATTGTCCAGATGATCATATCAGACATTTACCGAGCCTTGGAACGTTGTCAAAAAGGAGCTAAGCATTTCGAGGGTTGCAATCTGTTACTGCAACTGTGGCTCTTAGAACATCTCCAAAAGGTCCAGTACCGTAAAAAAATTCCGCGAAGGGCATGGAACAATCACATTGCTTTCCATCACCCCAAGCGGATGACATATATACCCGATAGATTTGCTCAGCCAGAGACTGCCAAGGAGTGGGTAGAATTCTTTGATAACCTAACTAAGGAGCAGGTAAAGTGGATGTTCGAGTGGTTTCCAACGGACGAATTCATCATCAGGTCCAGGGATGCACCACACTTAGTGTTGATCGGGTTGAGAGGTATATATCTTTATGTTCCTCTACGAGTCATGAGACAAGAAGGCAGGAAGCAAGTTGTGCCGAGGGTTGATAAGATGAGCCATTTCCGAGCTGACTTCCAGGATGATGATGTTACCTACAAGTGCCAAGCCCAACACATGTGGCACTGCAAGATCATAATGGAGAAGAACACAATTGAACAGACAGGTACCACGCAAGATGTGCACCCTTCTATCCGTCGTGGTTAGAAGAAGACTTAGATGGGTTAGTGAGGCCAGGAATCAGCCGAGGCCACAGTATCATAGACGAGAATATCGATGCTCAGGTCAAGTACAACCGTCTACGCAAAAGGATCCACGACTCTAAGAACGAGCGCCGGGAGATACATGAAACCAACAAAAGGTTGATCGAAGAATGGAAAGACATGGACATCCGTTCCAACAAGAAGCTGGAATACTTGGAGCGAGGCATAGTAGAGCTGGAAGGTAAGATCATCAAGAGGGTCGAAGACTTCCAGAAAGCCGAGGGAAATGAAGGAGGACACCTGGCCAGAGCGTACCTGTTGCTGGGACTACGTGAGCTAGGGAATTTGTTCAAAGGGATCAAGGATGCCGAATCTGGGAAAAGTCCTTCTAGGACCAAGTAGGATAGGATTTACTTTTTGCTTTTATCAATGTAATAAGGCCAATGGTCATTAGTGACTTTATTTCCTGCTTATTATTTTAGTGTTGTTTTGGATTCGTCTATTTATATTATTGAAATGAGGCATTTTGGCATCTAAGTTCTCCAATCAACTTGTCACTAGGACTACCTCGGGCACAACGAGGCTCCCAAATTAGGACACGTTTTTATACTCCTACAATATGTGTTTAAATATTGCAATATTTTCTCATGATTCTCACTGACTTGGCTACCTTTTGTTTTTGTTTTGTTTTCTTTCTTTTGATTATTCCATTCCCCAAAGGTTGGTTCGTGCATTTTGGCATCATCATCATACCACACAAGATCCAGGGGGCCCTCCACCTTCTCCTCCTCCTAGTCCACCTAAGGGAAAATGCAAAAACAAAGGCAAAATGGAAGATTTGAGCAATATCAGAAAGGAAAACACAATGCCAGCAGAACGAACGGAAGCTTCGGGCAGTCAAGGTACTCAGGTTCAGAACGATGCTATGTCACAACTCGAGCAAAGGTTGTTGAAGCTCCAAGGGGAGCTGGGGCATGTCCAGAATTTGGAAAATCTATCCTTCTCACTTAGTGTTCCAGATGTCAATCATCCAAATACCCAAAATCCCATTCCTCCTCATAATACCCCAAACAAACAGAATCCTCCTACAACTCACCACCATACAACTCCACCAAAAAATCCAATGATTCCACCATAATACAACACATGCCACACTCCGAGAAACACCCCACTGAACGTCCCTGAACTATAAAACTCCACAAATGACCACCTCTATACCCAGGCGCCAGGCCATCATAACAACCCCATCTACATGGAGACTCTACCTCACTCCACCCAACATATTTCTTACACACCTGAATCCTGTGAGAAGGATATGCTTATCAAGAATTTGGCCGAAGAACTCAAGAAGCTGACTAGCCGAGTTCAAGTTGTTGAAGGAACTAAGGGAGTTGAAGGATTGAACTATGAATATCTCTGCATACAGCCCGATGTTGAACTACCATAGGGTTACAAACCTCCTAAGTTCGAGATGCTCGATAGTACAGGTGACCCCAGAGTCCATCTGAGAACCTATTGTGATAAATTGGTTGGAGTAGGAAGAGACGAGAAGATTCGTATGAAATTATTCATGAGGATCCTCACTGGAGATGCTTTGTCTTGGTACATCAGCCAAGACCCTAAGAAGTGGTCCAATTGGGTGAACATGGCATCAGATTTCATGGACCGAATTAGGTTCAATATGGAAAATGCACCAAACGTATTTTATATCCAAAACCTTAAAAAGAAGCCCACCGAAACTTTTCGCGAGTATGCCACTCGCTGGAGATCTGAAGCAGCCAAGGTCAGGTCTGCCCTAGATGAAGAACAAAAGAACAAATTCTTTGTCTGAGCACAAGACCCATAGTATTATGAGAGGCTGATGGTGATTGAAAACCACAAATTCTTTGACATCATCAAGTTAGGTGAGAGAATTGAAGAAGGGACTAAGAGCGGAATGGTTACTAATTTTGAGTCACTACAAGCCACGAACAAGGCCCTACAGTCTAGCGGCATATCCAAGAAGAAAGATGTGGGGGCCGTAATGGTTGCACAGGGACCTAAATCCCCACTGACATATCGAACCTCCCCGCTTACATACCAAGCACCCCCACCTACATATCAGTCAGCACCTCCACCAACATATTAGCCATCTCCCCCACCTACGTATCAACCCATATCTCCCAGATATTCCCAGCCAGCCCCTGTTTATCATACATACAACTCCCAACCATCTCACTTCCAGTCACCCCCTGCTCGCCAAAATTTCCCAAGACCTCGACCCAATTTTGACCGTAAGCCTCCCAAGCAATATACTTCCATTGTTGAGTCTATTGACCACTTGTACGAAAGATTAAAATTTGCTGGTTATGTTACTCATATCCCTACTGTGACCCCTGAAAATCCATCCCAGTGGGTCAATCCAAATAAAACATGTGCATACTATTCCGGCATGAAGGAACATACAATTGATGAATGCTGCTCACTAAAAGATAAGATTCAGTCTCTGATTGATAATAAGATCATTCAAGCAAAGGAAGATACCCCCAATGTCCACAACAATCCGCTCCCAGACCATAGGGGTGGAGGCATCAACATGATAGAGATAGAGGAAGAATGGGACCCAGAGGGGTCGATCGGGTTGATCATAGAAGGTGATGATCCAAAGAAGCCAGCAGTCACACTTAATCCTATCATAGTCCAAATTCAGCCATCATGAGTTGTTGAGGAAGCTGCGTCAGTCCCATTTGAGTTTGAAGCGACACCACCCGCAGATGCACTTATGCCGTTTGAGGTCAAATTAATGCCACCTGCCACTTTACCCGCCCCATTTGAAGTAAAGGTAGCCACACCCATAATAGTGACAGTGTCAACTACGCCTCATTTCAACACTAATGTTGTACCTTGAGATTACGTGGTTGAGGCTAGAAGGAGAAGTAAAACTAAGATAGAAGAAGCTGGTGCTGCATAGGGGTTGACCAGGACTGGCAGGGTCTATACACCTTAACACTTGGCAGAATCCAGCAAACAAGCTTCCAACAGACCACCCATCATTGAGACAGGCCCAGATGATCTTTTGAGGAAGGTGCAGTCCAAAGAATACTCAGTCATCGATCAGCTGAACAAAACTCTAGCCCAGATATCCATTTCGTCATTGCTGCAGAATTCGAAAACGAACAGGAATGCTTTAATGAGAGTGTTGAACGAAGCATATGTGCCTAATAACATCACCAGTGGAGAAATGACCAACATGGTAGGACAGGTGCTGGAAAGTCATAAGATCACTTTCCACGAGGACGAGCTGCCGCCTGAAGGGCTAAGTCACAACAAAGCACTTCACATCACTGTGCAATGTGAGGATTACTTTATCACCAGGGTTCTGATTGACGGGAGATCCAGCCTCAACATCTGACCATTGACGACACTCAAGAAATTGGGCAAGGGATTGTACAACAGAAGAGAAGGGTCCATGAATGTAAAAGCTTTCGACGTCTCTCAAAGGTCTACCATTGGGGAAATCAGTCTTTGTCTGCAAATAGGACCCACATGGTTCGAGGTTGAATTTCAGTGATAGATATATCTGCATCCTACAATTTGTTATTGGGACGGACATGGATACATGCCGCTGGGGCTGTGGCATCAACATTGCATCAGGTAGTGAAATTCAAATGGAACCACCAGGAAGTAATCATCCATGGAGATGGAAGCAACCCTATCTATAGTCGCCAGACCATCCCGGTGGTTGAAGGTAGAAGAAGGCTGGGTGGAGAAACTTATCACCACATCGAGCGGGTCAACACAATAGACAAGGATAAGTGGTGGGATAGTAAGATCGAGAGCATATTGAACTGAAGCAGGTACGAGCCTTGCAAAGGACTCGGCAAGAATCTTCAGGGAATCTCCAAGCCAATACGGCTCAAGCGCCATGGCACCACTTTTGGTCTAGGATACAAATACATCTGGCAAGAATACAAAAATGGGTCGCCACCATGGCGCGGTCCCTATTATCCGTTGGAACAGCCCATACCGCATCTAGAGCAGACCTTCCAGCAAGCTGATATCATATGGGGGTCAGAAGAAGAAGAAGAAGCGTTGGCAACCTTGAAGAATCTATTCCTGCAAGATGAAGACACGGACTGTTGTGTTATTGTTGAGGAGAAGGAGGAGGAGGAGGAGGAGGAAGGCCCTTCCATCCAAGCCGTGAGCAAATGATCATTCCTTAAAAACTGGACTGTCAGAACATCTAGGGCCCGACGAGTCCTGGGGTAGCAAGGCTGAACAAGCATTGTCTATTTTCATTTGCTAATGATTTCCTTTTCGCATTTCTATTTTTCAATAAGATCTCCGATGTTCTAAAACATTTGTTTAAATTATCAAAAGTGCTTTTATGAATCAATATTTATTATTATCGTTTTTCTCTTACTACTTCTATCTATATAGTATTACTATTTCCTATATTGATGAACCAATGACTGTGACATGCAATGAGACAACGCAACAAAAGGACATTGATTCAGAAGAAGAGGATGACATACCCAATGAAATTGTCAGAAAAGTCGAGGATTTCGAGAATAGACCTAAGTCCAATATGGACGAAACTGAGGTAGTCAACCTGGGAGATTCAGAGACTGTCAAAGAAACTAGCATCAGCATCCACTTGTCGCATTAACTATATTATGCCTATTTCGTTTATTCACAGAAATTTGTACTAATTTCCCTCAATCAGTACTATTTTATTTGAATCCCTGATTTCCTGTGATGATATCCTATGTTGATTTCCGACTTCTAAATTATTTTCTTTCCTTATTATGTGGCTGACTATAATGTTAATTGCTTCTTATGTTATTTCCTTAATTAGAACTTTATGAACCTAGCCCTAATTACATGTTCTATACATGTACTATTTGAATTCTTTCCTTATTTGTTACATATGATTTCTTTCCTTACTTGTTACTTGTTCTTTACCGTTTGAACTGATTCCCTTAATTAAGGAAAGACTTGGGACTGATTTTACTCTAATTGATTCCAAGTTCTATAATTACTAAATATTTTGACTCTTACCTTATTTACCTAGCTTTCAAACTATTATATATACTTTTCTCTTTACAACCTTCTACACACGAACTCACATTAGTTCACCACTCTCACATACACTCAAAAGCTCTTCTGCTTTCTTTTGTTACTTGCTACTGTTACTGAATTAGCCGGCTGCAAGCCAAGGCTAATTATTTCATTCTCATATTCTTCACTTTGTGTTTACTCTCTTTACTGGTATGTTCTGATTTTAAATTCAAGTCCAAAACTCAATGTGTTTACTTACTGCTTTAGTTTACTAATCATTAGTCTACTTCTGTCTGTTGCTTAGCTTTTCAACATGTAATTAACCTGTTTACATTACTACTTCACTTAGCATAGTAGTTCTGTCCTAATTCAACTTAGGATCATCATGTTTATGAATTTGTTTAATCCCTTTATAGCATGTCCTAGCCTGACTCTGCTCTATTTTATGTTGTCTGGTCTCTAGTATGAACCTTTCTTTGCAAAGCAATTTTGTTACCCTAAGTTGTCTGATTCTATGTTGGTTGGTACCATTATCTATCTCCTAATCCCATAAACCCCTACAAGAACTTCTATGCTCCTATCTGTTATGTGTTCACTACATATGCTCTATGTGTCCCCAACTCCCATCACCCCTGTGTGAAGGACTGTGATTTGAGTGTGTTGAACCTGTTTGTGCTGTAGTTAATCTAATGTTTGTTAATTACCCTACTCTTGTTCAAACAATTTTACCACTAAACTATTTCATACTTTTATAAAACTATCTCAACTGAGTCTTTTTCAATACTGTTTTCCTATCAAACCTTTTCAAAACTATGTCTAGCACTCTCACTCTACTCTTAGGTCCTTAAGTTCTTCCCCTCTAGCGTGTGACTGCTTTTGGATCCCTGTGAGATCCCTTTGAACTCTGATGCACTGGGCTGGCTCTTCCACCTACACTTACTCAGTTCTCTGACACACCCGAACATGAGAAAGGCTATGACTTTGGCATTTGAGGCTATGGACAGTTTGGGCATTTGGGCCTACTTCAGGCTCCCTATAGTTTAACTTCTTCTTTTCCTTTATCTATTTATGTAATTCATTCAGCTATTGGTTTGTAATAATTATTGTAAACAGATATCGAGGTTGGCTAGTGAAATGGGAGGGGTAGCTATGTAGTTTTATCAATGTTACTGGGTAGAAATCATGCCTTAGGCTTTTACATTCCCTATATCTGCATTAGAATCCATGCTTAGGACCAACATGTTCATTCAAACCATGCCAAACCTGCATAAGATATCATGTCTTTAGGGCTTTCAACATATCTTTTATCCACGTTCATGCCTGCCATTTAAAGATCATGCTCTTAGGATAAACAATGTAAATTGTTGTTACATGTGCATTAAGAAATCATGCTTAACAACTATGTAATTCTCTGTGCATTGTAGAAATCATGCTTTAGGAATTCTGTACATCCTGAAATTATGTCTTAACCTTTCTGCATCTATATGTGCATATTAGATATCATGCTTTAGGATTTCGTTTACATTTGCTTAACCACGCCTAGTTTAAACTGCTGATTCAAGAAAAGGTATAAAATAGTTTCACACACAATTATCATGTCTGCTTTTAATAGAAATCGGTAACAATCTCTGCATTCTCAGATTTACACCACTTAGAACAACATGTTTTTAGTAAAACAACCTCTGAACTGTTTTTTAACAATTCTGGTAATTATTACGCATAATCCCACGCCTAGGCAAGCTTTAGGTAATCAATCTCTTTAAAAAACTGGAACACTGCTTGGTTGTGTTTACTGCTTAAAGACACATGTTTAAAATCAGTAGGCAAACTGATAGGGCCTTGCCGTTGAGTTTATAAAAAACAATGTTGCGCATTTATGTGCTTTAATGTTCACTTAGATACCCTGTCTTAAATCCTTTCTCTAATAAAAATCTGCCTTTGTCTGTGTTTGAGACGTGTTGTTTATTTGCATTACATGTGGAGGTGAATCTAAGCCTCTTAACTATTTTGTCACTTATGTGCTAGTCATACTTGTTCTTGCTTGTCGCCTACTATTTTCCCTTTTAAAATCATAGGGGTTTGTCTAGAACTGCCAGTATCTAGAGGTCCAAAACTCCTTCGGGACCACAAGGAAGGGACAGGTAACAGCACACTTAGAGCTCGTTAAATCAAACTCGCTTAATAACCGCTAAGGGGTGGGACAACGGGTAGATAAGGATATGATGACCAGTGCGCTAATGTCATGTGTAGCCCCTCATTGAAGAGTGATTACTGGGCATTGCATTGATGTGATCCTATAGGATAAACAACTTAGGACCTCCCTTATCCCTTTACATATGTGTTTTTAGACCATAAGTCTTTCAAACTTTATTACATATGTGCGCTTAGACTGCGAATCTTTTCAAACCACTATTTGTTTACATGTGTATACTTTGACTGCCTATTTGCTAAAAGGGGGCGCGCCACCTGTCCAGTGTTTATGTGTTTTCAACATGGCTTTACTGTAATCTTTGCTCTATGTCTCAATCACCTACCTTTATAACTAACTTATTAATTCTATAAAGCTCTTGAGAATTCTGTACATTATGTTGTTTATATGCTTCCCTATACACTTATGTGTATTCTTTGTGTCCCCAACCCCGCTATCCCTCTGTGGAATCTATTTGCCAAGTGTTTCTGAATATGTTTGTTCTATGGCCAATTGATTTGTGTTCTGATTTCAAAAGTGTTTTAATACTTTTCTCAAACTGTTTTACTACTAAACTAGTTCCTATTTTCAGAAAAACTTTTTCACTCCTAGAGTCATCTCTACACTTTTTTCTCACTAAAAGTCTTTCAAAAGTATGTCAAGTACTCTCACTTTACTCTTAAGTCAATAGGTTCTACCCCTCCAGTGTGTGTACTGCCTTGGGATCCTCTTGAAATTCCTTTGAACTCTGGCCCACTGAACCTGGCCATTCCACACTACACATAATCAGTCCCTATTTTTTAGAAAGTCTGGGTGTGAGCACTGCCCGGTATCCTTGAGGTCCTTAGGGAACTCTGACACACCTGGACACAAATTGGCTATGAGATTTCTGGGCATTTGAGACTACATTGAAGGCCTGGCATTCCCAGGTTTGCTTTGGGCCTACTTTAGGCTCCCTATAGTTCAGTTTATATTTCACTTATGTAATTTATGCAATCCTGGTCTATAATAATCATTTGTAAACAGATATTGGGGTAACTAGTCATAAAGGAGGGTAGCTATATAATCCTGTGGGGTAAAGATGGGTAGGAATCATGCTTCAGGATTTACATTATGCTGATTTGCTCTAGAAAATCATGTTTTAGGACTGTTATGTTATTTGCATCCAAACCAGGCTAAACCTGTGCATTAGACATCCTGTTTTTAGGGTATTCACGTTTATTGCTTCAGCATATTTCATGTTATAGATCACTACTCAATTTCTGGTTCTGCATAAGTACTGTCACTTAGAAATCCTGCTACTAAATAATCCTGCCTAATAAAAAATAGTCATCCATGTGTGCATTAGATATCCTGTTTTTGGGACTCTGTTTGCGTCTGTTTTGAACCATGTCTACTTTGACTAAACAAAAAACGTCTATGAAAGGTTTTTAAAATGGCCTCACGCATGGGTATCATGTTTCTAATACAAACTGGTATAAATCACCTGTTATAATCTTTGTCACCTAGATCAGCATGCCTATAAGTTAAATAATTTCAAATTGTTTAAACAGCTCTTGTAACTATGATTACATATAGTCGCACGCCTAGGCAAGACTTAGGTGATTAATTTTCTTATATAAAACTGAGAAGCTGTACCCGGATTATTTATAAACTGCTTAAGTCTCACAGGTTTTGAAAATCAATAGGCAAACTGATTAGGACCCTGCCACTTAGTTCTAAACAATGCTGCATATTTTGTGTTTTTATGTTCACCTAGATATCATGTTCTAGGACTTCTCTGAAATTACTTGAATTTGTGTTCGAGGCGTGATGCTTATTTGTCTATAAATGTGGAGGTAAACATGAGCCACTTAACTGCTTCCCCCATGTTTGATTGTCCTATGTGTTATTTGTTGTCTCTTAGATTTTTCCTTTTAAACACCTTAGGATTGTCTAGAACTGCCTAAGTCTAGAGGTCCTAAACTCCTCCGGGACCATAAGGAAGGGACGGGTAATAGCACGCTTAGAGTTCATTAATCAAATTCTCTCATATAACCGCTAAGGGGTGGGATAATGGGTAGTAAAAGGATATGATGACATGCGCGCTAATGCAATGTGTAGCCCCTCTCATTGAGGAGTGATTACCGGGCATTGCATGGATATGATCCTATAGGATAAACAACTTAGGACCTCCCTCATCCCTTTTACATATGTGTGCTTAGACTGCTTAATTGCTAGTTGACTACTTCACAAAGTAAGTTTGGACGGGACCCACCGTTGTGGACCTCGAGGGGTGCCTAACACCTTCCCCTCGAAGTAACTTGAAGCCCTTACCCAATCTCTGGGAATACAAACTGGTTTTATAAATGACCCGTAATAGGTGCCCTAACGCACCTTAATTCGTTAGGTGGCGACTCTTCAACTTCTTGTACTCCTTTCCCAAAAGGAAATGAGTTGTCCCAATAATGTCAAAAACCCTGACTTTCCGCAAGGAGAGAAAAGGGGGGCGCGACACCGACCCGACCTCGAGGCCCAGTTCCAGCAAGCTCGAGGCCTAGCCTAGTAGCAGCTTGGTTTGCATATCGCTACTCCCCTTTACTCTTATCTCACTTTTCTTATTCGCACTTAGCATCTATTGCCTATCAACTAATATTAAAATAAATCACATATTTTTAGAACCACAAAATCAAATATAATTGTCACTACCATTTTCAAGCTAAACAAGTTGTATTTTAATGTGTGTATTTTCTTTACCTTTTTTTGAATTATTTGACAGAACAAATAATTTTAACGGAGGATTGTGACACGAATTAGATGAAAGAAATCCATGCACCAGGTGATGCAACCAACGATAAATTTATTATGATATACTCCCTCCGGTCCAAAATAAGTGATTTTTTAGTCTTTTTTTGTGGTCCAAAATAAGTGAGTTTTCCAGATTTTAAGGATGAATTAATTATTATTTTTCTACAATGTCATTGGAGTAAATAGTGTTGGAATATGTGTTAAAAGTGTTTATGTGAGATAGTAAAGGTTAATATGGTCAACTTTATCGCTAATCAATGCTAAAAAGTGAATTTCTTAATTTGTATGAAAACATCCAAAAAATCACTTATTTTGAACCAGAGAATAATACATTATGGATTGAAATAACAACACATTAACAATTGGTGCTCATAATTTAGCGACAAGGATTGGTATACAGTTATGTAGTACTAGTATGAGTTTATTTAATGCCATTAATCAATCATTATTACCAATCTCGTGTGCATAAATCCGAACAGTGTGCACAGAGATGGAAACGTTCAATCAATCACGAATACCAATATATGTCAATTATCTTCCATTCGATTTGATTCCTTTAAGCATTCGGTACTTTCATTTGCAAGCTTTTTCATAGATTTTCTTTTAGCAAAATGTTAGTCTTCAATTATAAATCCATATTCAACAAGTAACTTGCTATCATGAAAATTTCTTGAGTAAACTTGGGAGCTCATATAGTTGAGAAGGAGTGTCTCCATCTCCACATTACCCGTCTAATAACAATTGAGAATAATAGCTCGACTCTTTTCAAAATCCGACCTGAAGGTAGCCCTATCTTACAGGTGTTCCTTTGTCCATTGACGTTTTGGACACCAAACCACCAACAATGTTTGGAGAAAGTTAATTATATAAATGTGTACGATTTGAGTACATGACATTGAGGACTAAATTATACTGCTAAAGAAAAGGCGTGGGAATTTTGTTCGTACAACTGTATACTGTGGAAATCGGCCTCGCCTATTGCATGATAAATCAGAACTAAAACGTGACAGGTCGTTAAAGTTCGACCCCGGATTATATTGAATCAAGACACGAAGTTAAATCGTCGAGCATGTGACTCCGGGACCGAACCAAGGCACAGAGTTAAAATTATGATATATTAGATCATAATTTTATAAGACTAATATTTAGTCAAATTATCCACGCATCGTGCGGGTTCTAACACTAATTTAATAGAGAGAAATCTTATAGCACTTTTGGCTATATCTCTTTGGCCAAATACACATGCTGGCCCCTAAAATTGTCCAGTGTTTTTATTTGGGCACTTAAACTAAGGCAAGTACCTATTGAGCACTTTATGTGGTAGAAAAATATACTATTGGAACACTACTGGAAAATTAGCCTATCGCAACAGACGGTAAACCGTTGCAATAGAGTTATTGAAAGTTTGGAACGGTTTAGCAACCGTTACATACGCTGCCGTGCCAATAGACTTAGAGTAACGGTTCGTGCAACGGTTACCACAACCGTTCCTGAAGGCGGTCTATTGCAACGGTTGTTCCCATGTCTGAAGGAACGAGTATTTCTTTCTAGTTGTAACGGTTCCAAACCGTTACCATAGAGGTTATAACAACGGTGGATAACCGTTACCATATAATTTAATGCAACTGTTATATAAGCTATGGCAACGTTTATTCTAACGGTTTCATTACGCTACTGTAATGATTTTATTTATTTTGCAACGGTTTTAACTACCCATTGTATCAGTTTGTTGCACATTTTGGAACAATTCTTAAGACCTAATGGAACGGGTTTAAAGACCTGTTGGAACGGTTCTTTAGATTTTTTTTGAACAATTCGTAAGACCTATTGGAACGGTTTGCAAGACCTGTTGGAACGGTTCTATTGCACTATTATGCCCTTGTTGTAAATGAATATTTAGATATATAATAATTTGTAATAACCTGAGATTTATATAAATAAAAAAGATAAAACACTTCATAGTCTATATTCTCTCCATAAAACCAAAATGTTTTAATCCAATCACATATGAACACTTCAAGAGTAAGTTTCAAATGTTGATAACAAAAGACTCCTAGAACATAGACAACAATTCAAATGTTAATAACAAAAGATTCCTAGAACATAGACAACAATTCTATCACGACCCGAAATCCCACCTTTCAGACCGTGACTGCGTCTATCGTTGAACCCGCTAGACAAGCCAACGTACACAACACTTTGACATTTATACAACAACATAACAGTAATAAAACCAATTAACCTTCCAACCTCTACTGAACATTTCTCGAGTTCATTAATGTCCAATCTTATAAAAAGAAACATCCCCCACCATTAACTCTCAAAACTTTACTGAACATTCCAAATCACTTCAATTGTTTCACAACAGAAAAATAATAATATTATCTTAGAAAACTCAAAATGAAATAATAAGACATCTACAACGAACAATCCCAAAATCG
>ML267749.1:0-31302 GCA_005239495.1 Nicotiana undulata
ATAATTATGAATAATTATGGAACATAAAATATTAAATAAACAGGAAAATAATTTGATAAAATATATGGAAAAATTGGGTATCAACAACAGTCCTATTTGTTTTTATATGTCGCCTTAGTATTTTGCCTTTGAACCCAGGGGTCTTCCTAGAACCTCCCTCATAGGATAGAAGTCCTAAATTCCTCCGGGACTATAGGAAGGGACGAGTAACGACATGAAATAGAGGTCGCTGACCAACACTTATTTTAATTACATTTACGAGGTGGGAAGGGTAGATATGAATATGATGACCGGTGTGCTAATACCACGTATAGCCCCTCTTTGAGGAGTGACATACCGGGTATTGCATTGATGTGATCCATATGACAAACAAACCTAGGACATCCCCTTATCCCATATGCATGTTTAGAATGTAACTCTTTCCAAAATCATACTTAGCTTTTAAATATTTTCAACTTAGTAATACATGTGTGCTTAGACTGCGAATCTTTCAAAACTACCTTCTTTCCTTAGACATTAATTGCCTATTTTTACAAATTCACAAAAGTTGTTTGGCCGGGAACCATAGTTGTGGATTCTGAGGGGTGCCTAACACCTTCCCTTTGGAATAATTTCAAGCCCTTACCCTATCTCTGGTTATCAGAACTTGTTGGTAAATGACCCTAAATAGGTGCCCTAACGCACCTTAAACTCGTTAGGTGGCGACTGTTCAAAACTTGCAAACCCCTTTCCCAAAAGGAAGCGAGTTGTCCCTATAATGTCAAAAACCCTTGACTGACCTCGAAAGGAGTAGGAAAAATGGGGCGTGAAACCACTTAATAGAGGTCCAAAGTCTCCTTGACCATAGGCATGGGCTGGGTAGTGCACGCATAGGGTACGAATTAGAATTGAATTAGAGCACCTTTAAGTAAACAACTTCAACATAGTAATTGGTAGCAGGAGATGTGCCCGCTGAATAATATGAGCAAACCCTACCTTAAGGGAGTTGCGAAGTACTATTATGTTTCACAAGGTGATTCTTTTAGGCTAAAAACGTAGGAACCCTCCTTTCTTTATGTACTTGTTATTTACACTTAGCCATTTAACATATATCGATGTAGTTGTATCCTTGTAGTCATTATGATTTGTATTGATTCTCATGTGTTTAATAAGACTCTTCGACTTTTAAATTTCCCTTTTATTTGATCACCTAGCCTAATTACATAATCCACAGTGTCTAAAGTTTGGCCGGGACCCACAGTTGTGGATCTCGAAGAGTGCTTAACACCTTCTCCTTGAGGTAATTTGACCCCTTACCCGATCTTTGGTGGCATTGACTATTCAAGAAGAGTTATATGCATATAGGTGGCTTAACTGTCACGACCCAAAATCCTAACTCATGTCATGATGGCGCCCAACGCCGGGGTCAGGCAAGCCAACACTTGTGATACTAACGAGATTACCTTATTTGATAGATTATTCCGAAACTTTGCCAATTTTTAAGGTGAAAACATATAACTTAACCAAGTCAAATCAACACAACCAAAACGACCGAAAATAACATATACAGTGCCAAGAGTATAACATCTACTACGTGTGTCAGGACCTAGTGTCACAAGTCTACAGGCGGACTAGTGGAATATACAAAATAAGTTGAATAACTGTGCTACTGTTTGAAGTAAATGGACAGAAATAGCCAAAAGACAACTCCAAAGTGCTGCGGAGATACGCCAAGGGGAGCAGCTCACCGTGGAGTCGGGTACAGAGTATACTCTCAAGATCACGCTCCGGTCAGATAACCAGATGCACCTGCCTCAGAACCTGTACAATTAAGTACAGAAGTGTAGCATGAGTACATATAAACAAATATGTACCCAGTGAGTACCCCGTCTAATCTCGAAGAAGTAGTGACGAGAGGTCGACGTGATACTTACTAGGGTCAAAATGTAATAATATAAGTGAATGAAGACTAGGCAGGGATAACAGTTCCAGAAATCACAAGACATGAAAATATCAAGTATAAATTTACCATTTACCTCTACATGTCGAATCACACTAGTATAAAATAAACTAAATTTTCCTTTTCACATGAAGCAGTTTATATGATAACAATAAGACTCTCAGTCAAAATATACAGCACATAGTATGCCGAAGCGTACGACCGAAGCATCGCAAAAATAAATGTGCACTGTCGAGGGTCGAACAGCTCGAACCATAGATGCATCTATTACCCCGCTCGCGAATCAAACATGCGACACGGTTGACATAATAATAAGGCTACCCCGCTCGCGAATCCTACATGTGACGCAGGTGCTCGTATACATACACTTAATTATCAGGAAATCTAGGAATTCAATAGAGATTATACTTGCAAGCAAGAACTTAAGCAACTGAAACTTTAAACGTAACCTCCTATATTCTCATGCTAATTCAAGGGCAATAAGAAACTCAAAATACATTTAGGGGTACATGTAAGGCACATAAAAGCATGCTCGTGAGTCCTAAAACTACCCGACATGGAATAATAGTAGCTACGCATGGACTCTCGTCACTTCGTGCGTGCGTAGCCCCCAATAATAAGGACATTTAAATCATGTATAATTAACTATGGGGACAATTCCCTCTTACAAGGTTAGAAAGGAGACTCACCTCGTGCCGAGCCTACTTTCCGAGTCAAGAACGCGCCCCAAACTCTGAAGTCTACACCCGAGGACTCGAAACTAGCCAAATGTTATACAAATACATCAAGTTATGCTCAAAGTATGGAAATTGTCCTACTTATTTAGTAAATTCATCATTTTTGAAGAAATCCCAAAATTCACCCCCGGGCCCGCATACTCGGATTCCGAAAATTCTCGAAGGAAACACTCACCCATAGCCTAAGGCATTAATATGTGATTTGCTTGATTTCATATCCAATTCGCGGGTAATTCCCTAAATTCCCGAAAGCCCTAGGTTACTACCCATTTCCTTGATTTTCACTAATTAAGTAGTTAATTTATCTAGTAATTCATGTATTAAACTAACACTAGGGTAGAATTTACTTACCTTATCAGTAGCTAGGTCGTGGAGCAGTTTTCCCAAGCTCTCAAGGTCTCAAATGGTGGAAGAAATGAGGAAAAATGGACGTTTCCCGTGTTTTAAAGAAACACACTGCCTAACAGTGGTTCCGCACCTGCGGCTCGAGGACCGCACCTGCGAGCAAAGGCTCGCACCTACGGAAATGGACAAGGAGGCCTGGTCCCGCACCTACGGAGAGGAGACTGCATCTGCGGCTCCAATTTTGCGGAACTTTGTCCGCACCTGCGAGAAATGGGCAGCCTCACCTAGTGTCGCACATGCGAGGCTTGGGACCGTAGGAGCGATCCCGCACCTGCGACTGGGCAACCGCATCTGCGGTCACACCAGATTTGGTGCACCAGCAGCTGAAGTTGCTGGTTTTTAGCCTCGTTTGGTGCTCGAGAGGCACCTGGGCCCACCCGAGCCCCCCATCCAATTATACCAACAAATCCTAAATCATTTTACGGACTCGCTCGAGCCTTCGGAATATTCAAAACAATGCTAAATCTCAAAATCACACCTCAAAACCCCTAGAATCAAACTTAAGAACTTTACGTTCTTGAATTCAGTTTCAACGCGCCGAACCGACCTATACTACTCGGAATGACACCAAATTTTGCAGGCAAGTCATAAATGGCATAACGGAACTATTCCCGGTTTTAGAATTCCGTTCGGACCTCGATAACACAAAATCACGTTCCAAACCCAATTTCAAACTTAAAGAAATTCTTATTTTGATATTGGGTGCCGAAATGCTCCCGGGTCATCCAAATCCCATTCCGAACATACGTCCCAAGTCCGAAATCAGCATACGAAGATACCGGAACTGTCGGAACTCGATTCTGAGGTCATCTACTCAAAATGTTGACCGAAGTAAAACTTGGCTAAAAAGGCTAACCTTAGGAACTAAGTGTTCCTATACTGCTCTAAACACTTCCAAATCTCGAACCACCCGTCCCCGCAAGTCATAAATCATAATAAGCCGCTATGGGAAGTTTTATTTAGGGGAACGGGGTACGATAACGCAAAACGACCAGTCGGGTCGTTACATTAACTTACCTTAAAATCATTAGGTGGTGACTCTTCTCTTTTAATACCCATTTAAAAGAGTTATCACACGCCGTAACCCGCTTTCGCGAGAAAACGGGGTGCGACTACATGGCGATTCTGCTGGGGAAATACTTAGACTTTTATCATAATGAACTTGACTTACATGGATTACTTTCTTTTATTTTTCATTGTTTGTTTTAAACTGCTATTACATGCAACATCCCTTTCCTTATTCACCTTTATCTGTTTTAAATTGCAATGACATGTACATCCATTTCCTTATTCGCCTTTATCTGCTTTTAATTGCTATGACATGCACATCCCTTCCATTATTCTCCTTTATTTGCTATGACATGTATGACCACTCTCCATCTCCTTCATCTTGTCTAAGACTGTTATATTATGACTCTCCCATCCCTATGTCCCTACCTGCTTCATTACACATTTTCTTGGGCTAAACTAACTTCTCTCTTTTGTCTTTCTTTTCTTTTCTCTTCTTTTCATAATCGCTTTTGCTATTTTATTTAATGCTTTTACGTACTTTTATCATGAAAATATTTGGCGATGTGTTATTATTTCTACATAAATCATGCTCTGTGTCATACTCCACTTGTGCCAATTATCAACATAGCAGCGCTTGATGAGTGTCCACGCTTTCCTGAAATCACCATTTTTAAATCGGAAAGGCTTATTTGCAGAAGACTAATCGATCAACGTGCCTTTCCCTATCAAGTTGTCAACTTGGGAGTACTAGTCTAGACCCTCTTAGACACCCTACTCCAATTTGAAATTTGCATGCATCATGCAAAACCTATTACGAATTGAAACGTTGTTAACGTAAAAACCCGCTAAGATGAACCTTGTCCAAAGTATGATGGGATTTCCACAATCCCAATGGACACTATCATATTTTGTGCATTACTTGGAGAAAATGTGCCAACATGTTGATTATTATTGGCTAAGTGGTCAAATTTTGAGGGGGAAAGGGATAACCTTTGTTTGTTTACAGAAAATGAAGCACGAAATCCCCAGGTTCGTTATGGTCCAAAACATCCCACCTTTGCTACTTGACTGGTGGAAAGACCTTGCACATTGTGACAAAAATCACGTGAGGAGAGTACTTGGTGACCTGCCATCTTTGATGAACATTCGACCAAATAGAGAGCTGATCGAGACCGCCACCATGTGCTGGGACGAGAAAATATTTGTTTTCCAATTTGGAAATATTGAAATTATTCATCTCCTAGAAGAAATATAAGGTTTTTCCAATTTTCCATGGGATAGACCAGTATTACTCCTTGCGGTTTCCTGAAAATGTTGGGTTTTATGAAGAAGGATGAATTGCGTTGTCTAAAGAAATCATACATACCTTTTGAGTTTCTTTACGAGCGTTATGGGCATAGCAAGTCATATCATCTTCACCATGATGAACTAGCCATTACTTCCTTGGGATGGGTGCACCGTCGGGTTTATGTGTACGTTGTCTGCTTCTTGGGGTTGTTGATATTTCCAATGAAAGGAGGAGGGATTCATACTCGCTTAGCCATGGTCCCTAGGACCTTAATGGATAGCATCAAGGAGCAAAACTTACACTAGCATCCCCATGATCTTAGATGAGATGTACCGCACTCTAGATCGGTGTAAGCAATGATTCGGACACTTTGAGGGTTGTAATCTATTGCCTACAAGTCTGGCTGTTAGAACACTTTCAGAGAGAAGAGTATCGTCAAGAGCTTCTGCGAAGTCCATTGAATGACTACAAGCTAACCATCAGGCAAAGAAAATGATGTTTATTCATACAGTTTTCCAAAGCCTGAAAATGTTGTAGGTTTGGTGCGTTTCTTCAGCAATCTGATAGACGAGCAGGTAAATTGGATGTTCAAATGGTTTCCTAGTAGTGATTTCACCATCAATTCAAGGGGGACTACTCATTTGGCACTAAACGGGTTGCGAGGAATCTACCCTTACGCTTCTATATGGGTAATTATGAGACAAGCTAGAAGAAAACAAGTTATACCGCGGGTTTCCAATATGGTCCACAAGGAAAATTTCAAGGGAGATGTCATTCTGTTCAAGTTCAAAGCGAAACATATGTGGAACCAAAAGATCATTGTGGAAGGAGAAACTATTGAGCCAGGCAGGTATCACGCCGGTCATATGTACTACTATCTATCACGGCTGGAAGACGACGTCGCGGGGGATGTCAAGCCAGGAGTCAATCTGAACGATAGATGAAGTGGCTGAGGCACATGTTAAGTACAAAAGTCTACGTAAAAGCGTGTTCGAGTTCAAAGCTAAACATCTTGAGCAACACAAAGTAAACATGGAGGCAATAAGGGAATGGAAGTAGATTTCCACTAAGACAACAGAAATATTGGAATAATTTGAACAAGGACTGATGGATCTAGAAGGGAAGATGAGAAATAGACTCTCAGATTGTCAAGGCATGGACAACGATTAAGGAGGAAATCTGGAAAAAGCTTACAAACTGTTGGATATGCGCGATCTGGCAAGCATGGAGAAGGTCCTTCAGGGACCTAGTAGATTAGGAGATGATGTTCTTTACTACTTTCCAGCTTGGATAAGATTTCGATGTAATAAGGCTAAATGCCAATAGTAACATTATTATATTATTGTCGATTTAGTAAAAGATTGTTTTGACTCATTTTCGCATTAATGAAATGAAGCAAACATTGGCACCAACTTTCTCCAAGTCTATGTGTCGCTTAGGCCTACATCAAGCACAACGAGGTCCCCAAATTAGGACGCGGATTATTTCATGACTTTGTGAAACATATTTAAATATTGTGAACACTCTTTTATTTCACCTTACTGACTTGGTTATCTTTTGCTTTTTCTTTCTTTTTGATTAATCTTATTCCCAAAGGTTAGTTCGTGCATACTTGCATCATCAGCATACCACACTAGATCCAGAGGTTCTCCACGTCTTCCTCCACCTAGCGACCCGAAAAGCAAAAGCAAGGGGAAAATGGATGATTTAAGTGGTATCAGGAAAGACAATGCTATTATGGAGGAAAATGTTGAAACTTTAGATGGCAGAAGTACTCTGGGGCAGAATGAGTTGGTCTTACGTTAGGAGCAGAAAATCTTGGATCTACAGTGTGAGCTTGAGTAAGTCCGAGATCAACAAGCAAAACACGACTACCTAGAACCAAACATCAACACAAAACGCAAAAAATCAGAATCTACCACACATAGTTCTGAATCCTCCCGCACAACACCAATATCATAACCTCGCACCTCCCTAGAACCTTAATCCGCCACTAGTGCCAACCCCTCAACAATGCCACCATCATCCAACTCAATACCCGCAACCACTACTTACCACGCCCCCCAAAATACACCACAACCTACTCCTGATCCCCAAAACTCGACCAAAGACCACCCATATACCCAAGTTCTAGGAACTCATCAAAGCAATCCAATATATGTGGAAACTTTACCCCACACCCCGCATCAAACCCTATACATACCCGAACCGACTGAGAAGGATCTGCTTATTAGAAACACGACAGAGGAAATCAAGAAGCTCACACGGAGAGTCCAGAGTGTTGAAGGTGCGAAAGGTGTTGAAGGTCTAAACTAAGAGGACTTGTGTATTCAACCGGATGTGGAACTGCTGGAGGGTTACAAATCTCCCAAGTTCGAAATGTTCAATGGTACTAGTGATCCGACGATGCATCTGAGAACATACTACGACAAGCTTGTGGGAGTGTGAAACAATCCGCATGAAATTGTTTATGCGAAGGCTTACATGAGGCGTTTTGTCTTGGTATATCAGTCAAAACCCAAAGAAGTGGGTCAATTGGGTGAGTATGGCATCAGATTTCATGGATAGATTCAGGTTCAACACGGAAAATGCGCCAGACATTTCTACATTCAAAACCTCAAGAAGAAGCCGAAAGAACCCTTCCGCGAGTATGCTACTCGTTGGAGATCAGAGGCTACAAAGGTAAGGCCAGCGCTTGAAGAAGAACAAATGAACAAGTTCTTTATTGGAACACAAGATCTTCAATATTATAAACGATTGATGGTCATCAAAAATCACAAGTTCTCAGACATCAAAATATTAGGGGAAAGAATAGAAGAAGGAATCAAAAGTGGTATAGTAACTAATTTCGAGGCGTTGCAGGCCACGAATAAAGCTTTACAATCAGGAGGTATTTCAAAGAAGAAAGAAGTGGGTGTCGTGATGGTAGCCTAGGTCCCTAAGTATCTCCTCACATACCAAACACACACAGCCACATATCAACCCTCACCCCAAAAATACCAATACCCCGCTGCCACCTACCATACCTACAACACTCAACCTGCATATTACCATTAACCTTCACACGCCCGTCAAAACTACCCAAAGCCACGTCCAAATTTTGACAGCAGACCTCCTAGACAATACACCTCAATTGCTGAACTCATAGCCAAACTGTATGGGAGACTGAAGGCCATTGATTATGTCACCCTTATTCGTGTTGTTGTTATGGAAAAACCCTCCCAATGGATCAACCCCAACAAACATGTGCTTATCATTTAGGCATGAAGGATCATGCCATTGAGGAATGCTGCACGTTGAAAGACATGATTCAGACGTTGATCGACACTAAGGTTATACAAGAAATGGAAGCTGCACCAAATGTTTGCAACAACCCTTTACTGGATCACAGAGGTAAGTGAGTGAACGTGATAGAAACTGACGAGGAATGGGATCATGAAGGGTCCATTGGACTCATTCGAGAGGGAGATGCTCCTAAAACATCTCTGGTCACCCTCACGCCAGTTGTGGTACAGACCCCGGTGCCATTGAAGTTGAGGTAGCTACACCCTTCACTGTAATGGTAGCTCCCATACCATCTTACAAGTTTGATGTTGTCCCGTGGGATTATGTTGCGGAAGCAAGAAGAAAAGGAAAATCTAAAATGGAAGAAACAGGTGTTGTGCAAGGTATAACTAGAATTGGCAGAGTTTACACACCAGAGAATCTAGGAGGAACTAGCAAGGAGGCTGCACCTAAGCCATCTATTGTTGAGACTGTAACTAATGATATTTGGAGGAAGATACAAGCATGGGAGTACTCAGTTGTTGTCTACCTAAACAAGACTCCTGCTTAGATATCCATCTTATCACTGTTGCAAAACTCAGACATGCACAAGAATGCTTTGATGAAGGTGTTATGTGAAGCTTATGTACCCGCCGACATCACTAGCGCAGAGATGGCTAATATGGTCGGAAAGGTATTGGAGAGCCACAAAATCACTTTCCACGAAGATGAGTTACCACCAAAAGGACTGAGTCACAATAGGGCATTACATATGACAGTGCAATTCAAGGACAACTTCATCGCCAAGGTCTTGATAGATAGAGGTTCGATTCTGAACATATGTCCACTGGCCACTCTAAAAAGATTGGGTAAAGTCCTGCATGATATACGAATGGGAAGCATGAATGTGAAGGCGTATGATGGATCTTAGAGAGCCAATATCGAAGAAATCAACCTCGATCTACAGATGGGTCCGAGCCCATCGACTGGAGTTGCCTTGTTTGGTCGAAGCCCTTAGTCCCGAGTATCGTATCCTCGGCATTTATATTCGAGGGTATGCCTTTTTAGGGGTCCTACAAGTTCGAATATATAGCCTTGGCTTTGAAGTCGGGACCGTGCCTTGTTATTCGAATGCTCCTACTTGGAGGCCTTATGGTTCCTGACATGCCCGTAGGACTTACAGTTTTAAACATACCCGAGGTTACCCTCTTGGGATCTTACGACCTAGGATTTTGATAAATCGAATGTTAACGATAACTGTTTCTTGAATTTGCAAAAAAAATTATGATAAAGCATTACTTTCATTATTTGATACAAGCATATATGTTTTCGCCATCGAGGGTTCGATCCCTCAATGTGGGCATGGTTCATTCGACCGTTTAACCCGCTACATTATTTTCCTACAAAAAACCCTCTTCGGCTTACTTTGATTTGTTTTGCGGGGGCATCCTCTCCCGGGGCAGTGTCCTCCATAGGTCGATATTGCTCATAGAGAAGCCTCAAATGCTTGTATAAGTTCTTTCTGACGGACGCATAAATGTTGCATCATTAAAAACCTTGTCGGTAAAAACCCTTTTTTCAAACCCGATCGAAGGAAAAGAGTGTAACGTGTCCGTCGATCCAGGGGCCCTTTGGAACTGGTGAATGTTCCGGAGTCTTCCGTCGGATGCCTGCGGGAGATTAGCTTTCGGGTAAGTGAAAAAAGACAGGGTCATAAGATTACCTTAGCAGCAGTATCATTTGAGCATGGATATGATCTGATTGCTTGGGAGTTGTTCGCCTTCCAAGGTGCCGAGCTTGTATGATCTTTTGCCGATTACCCCCAAGACACAGTACGGTCCTTCTTAGCTCGGTCCCAGCTTCCCCTCATTGGGGTTTCGAGTGTTCAAAGTGACCTTTCTTAGGACTACGTCCCCGACTCCAGGGTGTCGGAGGTTTGCTCTCTTGTCATAATATCTCTCGATCCTTTGTTTTTGCGCAGCCATTCGGAGAAGTAAAGTTACTCATTTCTCATCAAGAAACTCGAGGGTTATGGTCATGGCCTCATTTTTTGAATCCTCCGTAGCATGTTTGAGCCTGACACTTGGTTCCCCTACTTCGACCAGCATTAGAGCCTCAGACCCATACAGCAGAATGACATCTCTCCCGTGCTTTACTTGGGAGTGGTTTAATATTCCCAAAGGATTTCGGGCAACATCTCTCTCCACCTGCCTTTTGCACTTTCCAACCTATTCTTCAGGTTCTGAATGATGGTTTTGTTTGTGGATTTGGCCTGACCGTTGGCGCATAGATGATGGGGCGTTGATAAGATTTTTTCAATTTTGTGGTCCTCGAAGAACTTTGTTACTTTACCCCCTATGAATTGCTTTCCGTTATTGCAGGTTATCTCGGAGGGGATCCTGAACCGGCATAGGATGTGGTCCCATATGAAGCTGATGAATTCTTTTTCTCTTATCTTCTCAAAAGCTTGTGCTTCCACCCATTTAGAAAAATAGTCATTCATAAAGAGAATAGAACTGGCTACCTGGTATTGTTGGTAACGGCCCGACGATGACGATCACCCCCCACTTCGCGAGTGGGGCGCGGTGACGGGGGCAATCTAGTTTCAAAAGCGCCTTATGTAGAGTTGATTCTCTGGTGACGGGCTTTGAGGATATCGTTTTTGCTCTCCACATCGGGATTTACCCCCTGCGATGCGGCTATGAGGTTAACACTATGCTCGGTCTTATCCAGAAGACCTCGTCTCTTGCTCTTGAGTCGCCTTTGCACCTGTATTTACAGCCTTGCATTCGACTTTGTTGTTTGTCGTTTTTTGCGATTTTTGAAGATGATATGATCATGCCATTCATCGGCCGCCTCGGGATTATACGGAACTCGAGGTCGCTCGGGAGAATAGGGCATATGCCCTAGGAAACATACTTATTTTACAAGGGGCTCCCTTTGATATGGCGTACGCAAGCTGGCTGCGAATCTGCCCAATGGGATTTTGGAGGCCCACTCGGGCCGGCGATTCGACAATGCCCTTCAAACTCGACGGGCTGAAAGGTCAATTGACCTGCTAATTTGGTCCTTAGTGAAATTCATAAAAAATAAACATATTACTAAAGCATGTGTAAAATTATATATAAAAGGTTCCGGATCCCAGGGCGTGACAGCCGACGCGGAAGCTTCGTCCCCCTCAAGGGGGATTCATGTCGTTTATCTAGTCAAGGAATTACATACCTAGTTTACGGATGGGCGCATGTCGGGCCGAAGTTTACTTACCTGGCTCTACTCCTTCAGGAGGGTTCTTCCTTCCTGAGTGTGCCTCGTGGTTCGGTTGTCAACGAACTCTCGGAGGTATCCCTTGCTTATTAGCTGGGTTGCGTCCTCCCGGATCTTCCTGCCATCTTCGGTCATGTGGACGTGTGCTCCTTGAAATATGCACACCAAATTAGGGTTTCTTCATGAAGGATCTGTCAGTATTTCGACTGTGACCTGCTTGGCACGTCCGTGCCGAACCGCATCTCTAAGATCACACAAATGACGATCATCATACTGCCCTGAGCGAATACGATCATACAATAAAGAACGAGTGACGGTATGGGCCAACACACTGCCAATCTCAAAAACCTCTAATCTCACAAATCGGTTGGCTAAGGCCTGAACATCCAACGCAAGATGTCGCTCTCCAACTGATAAATAGACCAAACTACCCATATTGACTGACTTCCGGCTCAAAGCATCGGCCACCACATTGGCCTTCCCCGGATGATAAAGAATGGTCATATCACAATCTTCAGCAACTCTAACCATCTCCTCTGCCTCATGTTCAACTCCTTCTACTTAAACAAGTATTGCAAACTCTTGTGATCAGCAAATACCTCACACGATACCCCATACAAATAGTTCCTCCAAATCTTCAAGGCATGAACAATAGCTGCAAGCTCCAAGTCGTGCACTAGATAATTCTTCTCGTGGATCTTCAACTAATGAGATGCATAGGCTATGACCTTTCCATCCTGCATCAATACCGCACCAAGTCCAACCCGTGAAGCATCACAATACACGGTATACGAACCTGAACCTGTGGGCAATACCAACACTGGTGCTGTGGTCAATGCTGTCTTGAGCTTCTGAAAGCTCGCTTCACACTCCTCAGACCATCTGAACTGAACACTCTTCTGCGTCAACTTGGTCATAGGGGCTGCTATAGATGAAAACCCATCCACGAACCGGCGATAATAGCCTGCGAGGCCCAAGAAACTCTGAATCTTTGTGGCTGAAGTGGGCCTAGGCCAATCTCTAACTGCTGAAGCTTTCTTCGGATCCACCTGAATGCCCTCTGCCGATACAACGTGGCCCAAGAATTCCACAGAACTCAACCAGAACTCACACTTAGAAAACTTGGCATACAACTGCCGATCTCTCAGAGTCTGGAGAACAATCCGAAGAAGCTGCCCATGCTCCTCCCGACTACGAGAATATATCAAGATATCATCTATAAACATGATCACAAATGAGTCCAAATAAGGCTTAAATACCCGATTCATCAACTTCATAAAAGCAGCGGGGGCATTAGTCAACCCAAACAACATTACCAAAAACTCATAATGCCCAAAATGAGTGCGAAAAGCCGTCTTAGGTACATCAGACGCCCTGATCCTCAGCTGATGATAACCAGATCTCAAGTCTATCTTAGAGAATATCGTAGCACCCTGAAGCTGATCAAATAAGTCATCAATCCTCAGCAAAGGATACTTGTTCTTGATAGTAACCTTATTCAACTGTCGGTAGTCAATACATATCCTCATTGAGCTATCTTTCTTCTTCACAAACAATACTGGAGCACCCCAAGAAGAAACACGAGGCCTGATGAATCCTTTATCCAACAAATCCTGTAATTGTTCATTTAATTCCTTCAACTCTAGCGGAGCTATACGATACGGGGGAATAGAAATGGGTTGAGTGCCCTCATCTAACTCAATAAAAAAGTCAAAATCCCTGTCGGGTGGCATACTCGGAAGGTCAGTAGGGAATACCTATGGAAACTCACGAACCACGGGCACAGACTCTATAGAAGGAACCTCAACACTAGAATCACGAACATAGGCCAAATAGGCTAAACAACCCTTCTCGACCATGCGCCGAGCCTTCATATAAGAAATAACCCTACCAGAAGAATGACTAGGAGTCCCTCTCCACTCTAAACGAGGTACTCCTGGCAAGGCTAAGGTCACTGTCTTGGCATGACAATCCAAGATAGCATGATAGGAAGATAGCCAGTACATACCCAATATAACATCAAAGTCAACCATATCAAGAAGCAAAAGATCGACCTGAGTCTCCAGACCACCAATAACTACTATGCAAGCACGGTAGACTCGATCTACCACTATAGAATCACCTACCGGTGTAGACACATGTACAACAGTACTCAAGGAATCACGGGGCATACTCAAATAAGGGGAAAAATATGAAGACACATAGGAGAATGTAGAACCCGAATCAAATAACAGTGAAGCCTCTCGGATGCAAACTGAAACCGTACCTGTAATAACTGCGTCAGAAGCCTCAGCATCAGGACGAGCAGGAAAAGAATAACACCGGGGTTGATCCCCTCCAACCTGCACATCTCTGGGTCTACCTGCTACGGGCTGACCTCTACCTCTCATGGCCTGTGCTCCACCTCTATGAGCCTGACCACCACCTCTGGCACCTCGACCACCACCCCTAGCTGGCTGAGGGGGTAAGGGTGCACTTGCTGCAGGAACCAAGGCACGGGAACCCTGATACTGGGGTCTACTCGAAGCTGGGGGGCAATATCTGGCAATGTGCCCTGGGCAACCACAACTATAACAAGATCTCTACTGTTGTAGCTGATAACTCGGGAACTACCCCTGACGACCCTGATACCCACTCTGGTAACTCTGAAGTGGTTGTGCACTGGTAGGTGCTGGTGGTGCACTAACAAGAGCTGGCGGTGCACGGGGAGATACCTAAAGTGCTGAATGAAAAGGTCGGGGTGGATGACCCCTACTGAAAGAATCCCTGCCTCCAGATGAGGCTCCACTAAATCTACCAAAATGACGGGGCCTCTTGTCAGCCCCCTGACCGCCTCCTTGTGACAAAATCATCTCAATCCTCCTGGCCACATCGGCCACATCCTGGAACGAAATATCAGTACTCGACTCCCTAGCTATCTGAAGTCGTATAGGCTGGGACAATCCCTCAATGAACCTCCGAACTCTCTCCCGATCAGTGGGGAGTATCATCAATGCATGCTTGGCTAGAGCGATGAACCTGGTCTCGTACTGAGTAACAGACATAGATCCCTGCTGGAGGTGCTCAAACTACCTCCTAAGATCCTCTTGCTGAGTAATGGGAAGGAACTTCATCAAAAATACCTCTGTGAACTGAGCCCAAGTAAAAGGTGCAGACCCAGCTGGTCTGGCTAAGCAGTAGTCCCTCCACCAAGTCTTGGTTGCGCCAGATAGTCAAAAAGTAGCGAAGTCAACTCCATTGGACTCCACTATTCCCATGTTCCGAAGAACGTCATGACAACTGTCCAAGTAATCATGTGGATCCTCTGACGGTGCACCAGTAAAAGTGGTAGTGAATAACTTGGTGAATCTGTCCAGTTTCCACAAAGCATCCGCTGACATAGTTGCTCCCTCCGCTACAGGTGCTGCAATACCTGGTTGTGCTACTCCGGCTGGCTGGGGTGCTGAAGTCTGAAACTGAGTGGAAACCTGCTCTAGAGTTTGAATAACAGGAGTCTGGGTCCCTCCCCCAGCCTGAGATCCAGCTGGTGCAGTAGGAAGAAGACCGTCCTGAGCCACACTCTCCATAAGTCCTACCAGACGGACAAGAGCGTCCTAAAGCACTGGGTAGCTATGAACCCCTCTAGGACCTGCGTTGGTCCAACTGGGACTGCCGGAACTGGGACCTCCTCGTCAGACTCGACCTGAGGGTCCTCCACTGGGGCTGCTGCTCAAGGCTGAGCCCGGCCCCGGCCTCGGCCTCTAGCACGGCCTCGACCTCGATCCCTCGTAGGAGCTGTAGCAGGAGTGTCGGGCTGCTGAGCGGAACCAAGGGAAGCACGCGTCCTCGCCATCTGCGAGAGAATAGAATAGAAACTCGATCAGTATACCAAAATATACTACGCACGACAGAGTATGAAAAGAAGAGGAGTATCCTAACTTAGCAGCCTCTGGGGGATAAATACAGACGTCTCCGTACCGATCCCTCAGACTCTACCAAGGTTGTCCGTGAGTTGTGAGACCTAAGCAACCTAGAGCTCTGATACCAACTTGTCACGACCCGAAATCCCACCCTTCAGGCCGTGACTGCGTCTAACGTTGAACCCGCTAGACAAGCCAACGTGCACCAGTAATCTAACTTTTGCAACCCAATTCGGCAGTAGTAAAGAAAATACCTTTAAAAATCTTAACAGAAATAACGAAGCACTTTAGAATTTTAACAGCGGAAATGTAATAGAAATTCAAAAATACAAAGTGAAATAGTAAAGTACATAACGTCGCATAAGCCCAAAACCGGGGTGTCACAACTCACGAACTGTCTAAACAGAGTGCTAAATACATAGTCTGAAAAGAAATACATCATTGTCTTGAAACTGGGGAAAAAGATAAGACAATAAGGAATCCAAAGGCAGGAGAGAAGCCAAGGCCCACGAACGCCAGCGGGTATACCTTGAAGCTCTGGGTAGACTGAAGGTGACTCCCTCAATGCGGTCCACTGGGTCCGGATGCGGGGTCTGCACAACATTAAGAAGTGCAGTATAGCATCAGTACAACCGACCCCATGTACTGAGTAAGTGCCGAGCCTAACCTCGGCCGAAGTAGTGACGAGGCTAGACTTAGCAACAACGTTAACCTGTCTTATTTTACAACTCAAAGCATGGAAAAACAAGGCAAAATATAGGCAGACAAGTATGGGATACGGGAGCAGTAAAGGGGAACAAGTGAAATGAAGCAGTTAAATTGACATATAGGGGTAAACAAGGAAGGCAATTTAACACAATAGCTAACGAAACAAGAATAAGTACCAGAAATGTAAATAATGGCACGGCATCACCCGTCGTGCTTTTACTCTCTTCCTCACAAAGCGATGTATAATGTGAAATAGTATAAATCATGGCACGGCATCACCCTTCATGCTTTTACTCTCTTCCTCACAATGCAATGTACAATGTAAGGCAATACAAATCATGGCACGACATTAACCTTTGTGCTTATAATCAATGTAAATCATGACAAGACATTAACCTTCGTGCTTATAATCAATGTGAATCATGGCACGACATCACCCTTCGTGCTTTACACTCTTCCTCACTATGCAATGTAATCAAATATCATGGCACGACATCACCCTTCGTGATTTACACTCTTTCTCACCAAACAATGATAGATATAATGGTAATGAATACAGCTTAGTGGAAATACAGTTCAATATCACCCGGCTAGGGGAAAACATCAATCAATTTCACAACAAATTCCCGACAAGGGTCTCAGCTATAACCAATCATTTCAAATGTATCCTTAACATTTGGGTTTTCAATCAAACCAATACATCATAGGTTCATCAACCAAGATTTCCAACAATAACAGCTTCCAAGTAGAGACAAGTTCATAATATAACGAACATGGAAGTAATAACAGGATTTCTTTATCAAAAATAGACTCACGGGCATGCTTGACACACAATGCATAGGTACTCGTCACCTTACCTATGCATTGAACATGATAAACACTTAGCACATAGCATACAATACATATTCCCTCACCACAATTAGGCAAGACACTTACCTCGGGTCCAAAATATAGCAATCAACCATCTAACACGCCTTTCCTTTTGAATTCAACTCCGGAACAACAATATCTAGGCATAATTAACTTAAGTATATCAATAATAACTCAATAACACAATCCCATTGCCTAAATACACAATTCCTATCATTCTTCCAAAATTTCCAAAATTCGACCCCGGGCTCGCTTGGTCCAAATACAAGGCTCGGACCAAAACCCGATCACCCATACCCCCACGAGTTAGAATATATAATTTGTTTTGAAATCCGACCCCAAATGGGAGTTGAATTACCCAAAATTCCCAAAAACCTAACTCTACCCAAAACCCCTAATTTTTACTTTGATTTCATGATTTAAGACCTAGATTCTAATGATAGATGGAGAAAAATGGAAGAAAATAGAGTTAGAATCACTTACCCAAGTAGTTATGGAAGAAGAATGGCTTGGAGGTCGTCAATGGGGTTTGGAGAAGAAAGGGAAGGTGAAAAATGTGAAGAATCCCGTTTAGTATTCTGTTTTGGAGCTTTTAAAATAGCTGGGGAAATTATACCTGTGCGATCGCAGAAAGAGGGATGCGATCGCATAGTGTATGGCACTTTAAGCTCCGCGATCGCAGGAGCAAGAGCGCGATCTCACAAGTCTTATGCTACCCATCCCCCCCCCCCCCCCCCCCCCCCCNGGCCTATGCTAACCCTGTGCGGTCTCACACCAGACCCCGCGTCCGCACAGTTACTCCCCAAGACCCCTCCGCGATCGCAGCCTGAATGGTGCGATAGCACTGACCATTTTGACCCCAGACCCCACGATTACTCTGTGCGATCGCATGGACTCGTGCGATCGCACTGAAGGAAACATCAGACACCAGAAAATCACCAAAACACCAGATTCTTTTGACTCTTTAACACCCCGTTAGCTATCCGAAACTCACCCGAGCCCTCGGGGCTCAAAACCAAAAACACACACGACTCCCAAATCATCCTACAGACTTATTCAAGCATTTAAATCATCGAAACATCATCAAAATCAATGAATTAAATCCCAAAACTCATGGAATTTTCTTAAAACTTCACAAAGCTTAATTACTCCGATTTTGATCCGAAACACGTCATTCCAAGTTCGTTTTACACCAAATTTCACAGATAAGTCACATAACATATATTAAACCTGTTCCGAGCTCCGAAACCATAATACGGGCCCGGTTACATGGTTTTCACATCAAAGTTCATTTTCAACAACCTTTATTATTTTCAGAAAACTATTTTCTTTAAAAATTCATTTCTCGGGCTTGGGACCTCGAAATTCGATTCCGGGCATACGCCCAAGTCCCATATTTTCCTACGTACCTTCCGGGACCATCGAATCATGGGTCCGGGTTTGTTTACCTAAAATGTTGACCAAAGTCAACTTTATTTATTTAATTGTTATAAAAATTCTATTTTCATCAAATTTTCACATAGAAGCTTCCCGGCTACCCACGGGGGCTGCGCACGCATATCGAGATGAGATTAACGGAGGATTTCAGAGCCTCGAAATACAGATTTAGCTGAATTTACTTAGGATTACCTTTTGGGTCATCACAAAACTGTTAACATACACTGTCCAAAACTGTCCAGTTTTGCAAAACAAATATACTGTAAACAAAACACTGTCCAAACTGTCCAGATTTTCAAAAAAAAAAAACTGCACTAACATTACATTGTCCAAAACTATCCAGTTTTGCAAAAAAAATTGTTGTAAACATAACACAGTCCAAACTGTCCAGATTTTCAAAAAAAAAATTATTGTAACATACCATGTACAAAACTGTCCAGATTTTCAAAAAAAAAACTGATGTAAACAAAACACTGTCCAAACTGTCCAGATTTTCAACAGACCCTGCACATGCAAATATAAACAAAATTAAATATATAATAACTTAAAAATAACTGGAAATAGTCAATTAGGCAAAATCATAAGTTGTACCTTTTGCATATCAGGCATAAAGGTAATACTGGTTCCATCTTTCAGATTCAATGAGTGTTTCAGCAGCTCTAGAAATCATGTTCATGTCAAGGTGTTTTCCTTGTCAACTACAACACAAACCAAGGGATAGAAATGATTCTGACAATCTTGTGCAACAGCCACCAATAATTTCCCCTTGCAATGACCATTTAAGAAAGTCTCATCTAGTCCAATGAATGGTCTCAACCCTTCTTTAAACCCCAACTTCATTGCATTGAAGCATATGTACATTCTAAGAAATCTTCTTTTACCTTCAGCCATGACATCTTTTGATAAATTGATAACCACATCACTACCAGGATTGCTCTCCCTAATCTCATTTGCATATGCTTCTAATCTATTATAGTCATCTAAAAAGCTTCCTTGCAATTGCTAAAGTGCCATCCTCTTAGCCCTTTTCAATGTGGAGTTATGTACATTCAATGAAAATTGATTTTTCAAATCTAGTTTCATATCCTTTATCTTTTACTTGGGGTTATTCTGCACCTTACTCCTGAAATATCCAGCTAAAGTTTATGTTTTGGCTCTAGGATTCTCAAATGCATCTTTACAGTTGTGCCTTGTCTTCAATGTTTTAATCTTAAAGCCAGGACCCTTCTTATCTTCAGAGATGAGGCATACAAAAGGGCAGCCTACTACATATCTATACCTTACTCTTATTTTATCACTTTTTCTAAGCTTCAAAGGTTTGGAATTTGCAATAGCATAGAAATTCATGACTTTTTTGGCCTCTTCCAAATCCTTAAATGTCAAAGACTTATCAAGCTCTTTGTAGTAACTAAGATTATCATTAACTTCTTTACCCTTTTGCATCCTAAGTGACTCTAATTCTTCAAAATCATATTCACTAGCATCTGAACCATAATCTAAACTTTTATCACTATCTGATTCACAATCAGTACCTAATTCACACTGATATTGACCTGAAATTGGCTCTTCATGGTCCCCCATATTGAAATATCTATAATATAGACACAAAAGAAAACATAGAGGGACCACATGAATAATTTAACAACTTTGACAATAAAATATTGAACATACAATAAATTACGACGTATAATATAGTGGAAAGAATAAAGCACACACTTTAAGAGAAGCACACACTGTCTACAATATAATTTTTCAATCGATTACTAGTGGAAAGCAAAAAAAAGGACTTTAAGAAGAAATGCACATGGTTTTGTCGATTTCAACAACCCAACCCTACCACACTATGATAAAATATGTGAAAAGCACACTTGCAGCCAAAGACAATGTACACCTAGGACACAAATTAACACCACATAAGGAAACAACAAAGATAACAAACAAAAAGACCAGACCCACATGCAAACACTACACACTAAGAAATCTGGTCAAAAATACCAGTACAAAAAAAGATTTGTGTTGTTAATTTTTTGGGTCAGAAATACCAGTACACACTAAAAAATTAGATTCGGGTCAAAAATACAAAAAAAAATTATTGTATGTACAAACCCTAGAAATTACAAAAAAAATGAAATTCGAGACAAAGAAGATGGGGAATAGAAGGGAAAATTGCTCGATCTTAGCAACACTTGAAATCTCAAATCGCCATGGATGATGGAGGAGATTTGGATATTGGGGGTTTGGAGATGCGTTACTGCTCCCTATTGAAAATGGGGGGTTTTGTTTGGAAATGGGTCGGAGCGGGTTTAGATGGTTGCCCGCTTATGTGGCTGCCATGTCACAGCCACGTGGATGCCATGTAGGATTAAAATGGCTTGTGTGGAGGGTTGTTAGGTTGAGGGACATTATTGGCCCATTGTGGTAACGACGAGGATATGTTTGGCCCAATTTACTAACGGAGGACAAAAGTGAGCCATATACCATAGTTTAGGGATAAAATATGACCTTTTCTGTATTATTTATTATGTTTTTCTACCTCCACTATAATGATGATCCATGTTAGACCTTAATGCAAGTTAATCATGGGAGATTATATGTTGGGACACTTGGACTTGCATTATCCAAATTTCAAGTTATTTTTATTTTTATTTTGTTTGATGAAGAGGTATATACACCACTCATACAAGTAATGGTCATATTATCGTATAGCTAGCCAAACAGAAGTGTGTGACTATTGCATGGCCATGAGTTACTTTAATAATTAATATATGCGCTCTTGGTCAACTGGATTTCGCAATAATCCACTATCAAACGTGGCAATTTAATATTGGCGGTAATAGATGAAATTTGTATTGGGTTAGATTTTTGGGACAAATGTATCTGAAAAAATCTAGTCATGTTTAATGGTGCTGAACTAATTTGTCAAACAGACAACCAAGTTAAACTTGTCATCCACCAATCAGAAAATGGATAATGATATTCTAGGATAAGGACTTTGGTCCTTCCGAGTCATTTATATGCACCTGATACAAGGCATATGAAACTCAAGCAACAAATCAACTCTTCCTTCTATGTAGTAGCTGCAGTCAAGACTACTTTCTTATCTTCCTTCTACAATGGCAGCTGCTACAATGTCTCTATATTCCCCTTCTTTTGCCAGAAAGGCAGTAAAACTCTCACCATCATCCTCTGAAATCACAGGAAATGGAAAAGTCATCATGAGGAAGACTGTTACCAAGGCTAAGCCTGTCTCCTCGGGTAGCCCATGGTACGGTTCTGACCGTGTCAAGTATTTGGGTCCATTCTCTGGTGAATCCCCAAGTTACTTGACTGGTGAGTTTCTTGGTGACTACGGTTGGGATACTGCTGGAATTTCAGCCGATCCGGAAACTTTTGCCAAGAACCGTGAGCTAGAGGTTATCCACTGCAGATGGGCCATGCTTGGAGCTCTTGGTTGTGTCTTTCCTGAGCTCTTGGCCCGTAACGGTGTCAAGTTCGGTGAAGCTGTATGGTTCAAAGCTGGATCCCAAATTTTAGCGAGGGTGGACTCGACTATTTGGGCAACCCAAGTTTGGTCCACACACAAAGCATCTTGGCCATTTGGGCTTGCCAAGTTGTGTTGATGGGAGCCGTCGAGGGTTACCGTGTTGCTGGTGGGCCTCTTGGTGAGGTTGTTGACCCATTTTACCCTGGTGTTAGTTTCGACCCATTGGGTCTTGCGGATGACCCGAAAGCTTTTGCTGAGCTTAAAGTAAAGGAAATCAAGAATGGCAGGCTTGCTATGTTCTCCATGTTTGGATTCATTGTTCAAGTTATCGTCACTGGAAAGGGTCCATTGGAGAACCTTGATGACCATCTTGCAGACCCCGTTAACAATAATGCTTGGGCATATGCCACAAACTTCGTTCCCGAAAAATGAAGTTCTTAAAAAAGAGTTTGTTCTATTGCCTTGTTGTTTGATGGTTTTGTAAAGTTATTGTGAATTATAAAGAAAATGACGATATGAAATTTGTTCGGTCTCCAAAAATTGTGTCTTTATCAATTATAATTTTCAGTACTTTCTGTTTACCCTAAAAACGGATAACAATTGAATTTATACGTGGTTTTAAGGATACGTGATATAACTTGGCACAAATTGATATATATATATATATTGAAATTGATTGTAAAAGAAATAAATGCAAACAAAACAAATCGAATAGCCTTAGCCCTCGAGTTCGATCACCCTTGAACCAAGCGAAGATTCAACTGATATAAGAAAAAAGTAACAAGATATTGAAAGCTAGGAGAAGGCAGTATATTTCTTTGTATTGTGTAAATGTAATGTGTCCTACAAATGATCATACCCCATTTATATAGTAGGAAAGTCATACTCTTGATACAATTCTAAATACAGTAAGAAATATCATGATTGACTAATTAATCGGCTTCTTCTTGATACATTCCGGGATTTCCGCCGTGATCCTCACTCGATTGCGGATATTCGGCTTTCTGTTATTTGGCTCGGTAAGCTTCCCTTGGTCTCGCTCGATCTCCATCTTTCTCGGTCTCAATCTTGGCTGCTCTCGATCTTAATCGGTCTCTGGGTCACGAGCTCGGCAATCTAACTTTTCACCATGGTTTGATATAACACGAGGTTGAACCTTGGCCTATCATGATTCAGCCTCAATTAGTCATACGAAGGGCAAGCCCGGTTTTGACCGTATACAGATTGTCCCCTCATTTATCGGAAAGAAGATGACGAGAAACGATATGAATTTCCGAGATCCGTCTCAATGGGTAATGATGTAAGCGACGAACCCGACTATGACACAAGCGACGAATGGATACCGAAATGTCCCGTCAGTCCAGTTACCAAGGCATTAAATTCCTGCCAGTCGCTAGTCATCCACTACCGGTTTTGAACCGTCACCGACAAGATATAAGTACCCTAGCTTTTTCTCGTTCAAACTTTTACGTTCAAAGCTCTTCCTACTCTTGCTTTTTCTTCAAAAATCCCTTTGCTTTACCACTTTTTGCACCCAAATTTCTTGAACTCTCATCAAACTACATACTATCTTAATTCTCTTTTCTCATGTCCATCATTGGCGAAAACGTCCAAGACAGTACCGCAAAAGGAGGCCACTTCTTCATCATGAACCGTTGGTGGTGAGGCTACGGCAGAGCCTCACCTTGAGGAATTCATTTCGGCAGGGTGCCCAATTGTTACTAATTTCAAGGTTGAAAATACCTCCTCGAGTAATGCATCGTTGCGAGCCGGTCTTGAGTTACATATGCATAATCACCGAGGACCTTCTCGCCAAGGTTAAAAGGGACTGCAACTGGAACAATTAGAATGTGGTAGTTCCTTCGCCTGAGGAATCGATCACTACCCACGTGGAGGGTTTCCTAAGTGTTTACACTTACCCCTTCACGTTGGGTCCCTTAGACCCTGTTATCGTCGCCTTCTACAAGAGGTATAATGTGACCCTTGGCTAGATCCATCTTCCTTCTGGAGAATAGTGATTCTCCTCCGATTCTTCGTAAGCAAAATCGAGGGATATCCGTTCACCCTCGGTCACCTTATGCGCCTTTACTGTCCCCGACTATATCGAGGAGGGCTGATCAAGCTTGATCGTCGGGCCAGCAAGGCCCTGTTCTCGATCATAGACGAGGCTCGTGACCAAGGTTTGATGGGCCAATTTGTTCGAATGAGGACTTTGGACTTGATCCCTGCTGAATACATGCCGTTTCTTGAGAAATGGAACATGAATCATGAGTAGTACTTCGCCTTGAATGTTCAATTTTGTTGTTTTACTTTTTATCTTCTTTCCCCATCTATGTTTTTTTGTTGCAGCTATGGCCGAGATATCGGACCCAATTCCGGACTCAAGCATTAGGTCGAGGTCCTGGTGTCATAGATACCATATTCCGAGCGTGCTTGGATGGATTTATCGAAGGTTCAATGGGCGGCCCTCAATCATGGTAAGTTTCTTTCTTAGAAAGACTATCGTTCGGGTTTCTTGTCGAGCTTACTCATCGTTTTCCTTTGTAGGCCTCGGGAAGGATGTTGCAATGATGCCCCCATATGGTGACGAAGAAGTCCTTCCCCAACCACCTACTCCGAAGCAGGCCAAAGAGAAGAAGAGGAAAGGGGCTTTGTGTTCCCCCGGGCTCGAAAAATAAAAGACGCCTCGCGCTATGCCTTCGAATTTAATCCACCGATTAAGGAATGAGTCCAAAAAAGAAGAAAATGAAGATAATTCCAAACTGATGGCCCGCGTGCGGGCCGGTGTCACCGTACATAAAATTCTCAAACCAGCGGGTGCTAAAGTTGAAACATCCTGACATGAGGAGGACAGTGGGAGAGTTCTAGCTGAAGCTTCCGAGCAAAAAATGGTCGAGACCATTCTTCCCCGGGATAGGGGGGTCGAGAGAGAGACCGGGGGCGATGGTTCTTAAGCTGCGGAAAGTGCCCCAATAGACGAACTTGGAGTGGTCGACATCACGGGTCTCCTCAGATTTCAGATGCCATGATCCATGAGGCCGATATGTTGAGTCCTCGGGGGGTAAACGATATCCACGGATTCATAGATGGGGTTGAGTCCGCTACTTTGGAAAACGTCATCGGGCTCGGTGACCTGTCGGTACCAAGGAAGGATCCATCGTCGGGTGCCACCGGGTGTTCATCGGGCCCAAAACTGGTGGGTCGATTCCCAACCCCAAGCGTTAATTCTTACCGAAGACGGTCAATAGTTTTTTCTATCCCGGAGGACGCCCGGGTATTTTCTACCCCCGTGGGGGTCGCTAGTTACCTTTGGTGTTTAGTGACCAAAGAAGATCAAGTATTGATGGACGAGGTGGAAACCTCATGCCTATTCAATAAAGCCCAACAAACATTAAATCAGGTAAACTCGCGTGTCTTTTATTTCTCATATATTATAACTTTTACAGTTGTAAATAACTACAACATCTTCCCTTATGCTTGCAGGCTTCGGTGATGCATCACGAGGCTTTCCTCTGATATCGGGAGGAATTAACGCATCATGAAGTCGAGGTCCGGGACCTCACTGAGAAAAGTGACACCTACAAGCTTCTTAGTGAGAAGCTTCAGGCCGATTTAGTAACAGCTCGGGGCGAGCATGCCGAGATGGCCGAGCAGGTATTCCGAGTGCTTCATGATAGTAAAGATAAATTGGAGATAGTAACTAACAATCCGATCCTGTAAGTCCGGTGGAGGCTCGAACAGATCGGGGAGATTCAGAAACAAGTAAATACAATACAAGCCGAGGCTGGAGAATTCAAGAAGAATATGAGCATCTTAGCCTAAGGAAAATGTACAAGTACAACTGGAGTTGGCCGAAACCCAGCTCTAAGCTGTAAAAGAGAAGGCCTTTGTGTAGGTCGAGAAAATCGAGGAGCTTCAATCTCAGTTGGACTTGGTTGTTTCTGATAAGGCAAACTTGACCATAGAACTCGAAGTGGCCAGATCTGAGGTGGCCGCCAACACCAGACTGATGCTGAAGTAGCCCAATTTAAGGTCATTGTCGAGGCCATCCAGGCGAAAGCCAAGAGTGGTGGATCATGAAAAATGGCAAGCTCGAAGGGAATCCCTCGAGAGATTTCATTCTCAGGGCTTCGATATTATGGCCGAAATCGAGAATGCCAAAGCAGAGGAAGCCATGGCTCGGAAGTTGGCCTTTCCTGAGGAAGACTCTGAGAGCTTAAGTGAATCCGAAGATGGGGAAGATCCCGAAGATGGATATGCTACCTCCGATGAAGACTAGGCCACTTAGGCCTTTATATTTTTTGCTTTCTTTGCATCTTTTCTGAGATCGTTTTAGCCGTTGTAAATGTTTTTATTAGGCCGATCTGGCTCCTGTAAAAAAATTATTGTATATATATAAGGCTTTTCTTCCCTTTTCGGCTCTATATTTTTCCTTTGATTTATTACTTGTATTCACAAAGGTTGAAATGCCTTAGCATGAAACAACAAGGTTGTGTTCAACGGTTCGAACAAACCTTGCTTTTCTGGATTAAGGCGTTGTTGGGGTTCGATGTTACTGAATTATTTTTTTCTTAAGTTTATGACTCTACCAAAGGTAGCCTTTAGAACCGGTTGTGAAAGAATTTTTTCTTTCTCGAAGGCCTATTTTTTGTTACGGATTTCGGATGTCTCAGAGCCGCGTTAAATTGGCCGTAGCCTTTTAGTTCGAGAGTTGCACATTGGGCTTGTTTTCCCGAGTCATCCGGGCTTGCCCGAGATAATAGTCCTCGAGTGGGGTGGTTGTGGCCTTTGGGAGTTGCCTAATAGGTATTTTACCCCCGAGGCTCGATGACTTGGGCTGTTTGAGTTGGACGGGAGTCCCCGAGTGAGGGAGTGGTCATTCGTATTTCGGTTAAGTTTTGCCCTTGGGCTCGTTATTTTCGGAAGTACGAAGCTCTTTAAGGGATGTAAAGAGGAAAAAATTTTAAAGCATAAGATGATTACAAGGAAAGTAATTCTCTTAATTCTCGATCAAAACAGTCATACATGCGTACATGTTTTGTGCCATGGCTCAAGCAATCTACGTGGGCACAGTTCGTTTTGACCATTTGGCCCTTACAATAAACCCTATCTATTGTGAACCTTACTTTATGAAGTAGTTTCCTCGCTAGAGTTGATATTCATAGGTAATGAATATCTAAGGGTAGCCCCCCAATATTTGAGGTTGATTGCAAAGGAACCTCGGATATTCTTGAATTGATCTTCTGTGCCGATTCATAATCAAGCTTAATTCTAAGTTAGCACGATTCATTGTTTCCATGTTAAAAACCTCGCTGAAAAACCCATTTGGGACAAAAATGAGTACAACACGTGCTTTCATACCTAAAGACTTTGCCCCATTCGCTGAAAATCCATCGTTGTTTCTTGTTGGCCACCTGCAAGTGTTAGTCTGAAATAAAAACGGAAATGGAAAGGGGTCGTACCTTAGCAGTAATACCGATTTAGGTGAGATGTAATCCAATTTCTCGGCAGTTGTTCTCCATTCATCGTTCAAAGCTTATAGGACCCTTTTTCGGTGACCTCGAGAATTTGGTATGGTCCTTCCCAATTCGGACCCAATTTCTCTTTGTTCGGATTTCGCATGTTGAGGGTGACTTTCCTTAGCACTAAGTCCCGAACATTATAATATCGAAGATTAGATCTTCGATTGTAGTATCTCCTGATCTGTTGTTTTTGGGCGGCCAATTAGACGAGGGCGGCTTCACGCCTTTCATCCAATAGTTCTAGGCTCGTATTCATGGCATCGTCATTTGATTCATTTGTTGCATATCAGAACTTGGTACTCGGTTCTCCAACTTAGACCGGTATTAGAGCTTCGGCGCCATAAATCAATGAGAATGGGGTAGACCCAATATTGGAGTTCGAGGTCGTGTGGTATGCCCAAAGAACTTCGGGCAGAATTTCCTTCTACTTTACTTTGGCGTCGCTTAGCCTCTTCTTAAGATTTTGGATGATGGTTTTGTTGGTCGATTCGGATTTCCCGTTGTCGCTAGGATGATAAGGTGTTGATAGGATTCTTTCGATCTTATGGTCTTCCAGAAATTTGGTTACTTTGCTGCCGATGAATTGTTTCCCGTTATCACACTTTTTTTTTTATGGCATTCCGATTTGACATATGATGTGATCCCAAATGAAGTCGATAACTTTGATAAAAACATGATAGGGTTCCGAGAAATACTAAAGAAAATCAAGAAACAAGTGGAAGCTAAAAGAAAAATAAAGAAACAAAAAAAGAAGACAGAAAGTAAAGATAGATTGAATTCAAGAAAGAGTTTCTTGATTTCAAGAAGTCTATTCTTAAAGTTGAATCCTAATAACTACAATTAGCTAACGAATAATTAATCGCCTTTGATAGAGACTTAAAAACAAGAAATAGATTATGAAACTCGGCCCTTTAGAACAGCAAGAAAATCAATAAGCCTAAACTTATCACCTTTCTTGAATACCTAGAAGTGATCTAAGATTTCGAAAAGGGTTTAATCTTACCACTTTAAGTTGAGTCTTGAAGGTTTATTAATAAATCCAAGAGTATCCACACACAAGATTGCAAGAAAAATCTCACAATTTTTTTGATATTGTCTATAATAATCTAAGTCTAAAACAAATATTGTTACATCTCGCGTTTTCGTACGTTTAAGTTTCGTCTTCAGTTAATCGACATAGACTCGGGGATGATATTTGTCACGACCCAAACTGATGGGCCGTGACGGGCACCCGGTACCTTACCCCAACCGAGTACCAACGTAGCGTATCTTTCTTATTACATTATTACATACACATGACATACGGGCCTAATAAGCCAACACAATCCTTTATAAACTCAAAACATAGGCCGGCCAGGCCGTACAATCCTTTATGTACACGACGTATGTCTACAAGCCTCTAAGAGTACATAAATATCATAAAGGTCGGGACAGAGTCCCGCCTTACCAAACAATATGTGTCTAAATCATACTAACCAAACGAGCAACTCCGAAGCAAATGGAGCGCACCAACATCTTCCGCTGAGCTGATAGCCTACTTGGAGGGCTCTCGACCTGTCTATCAGGACCTGCGGGCATGAAACGCAACGTCCCCAGGCAAAAGGGACGTTAGTATGAATAATGTACTGAGTATGTAAGGCACATAAATAAATACATAAGAGACATGGAAGAGATATAGAGTAATTGACTCAACCTGTATGTCTGGATAACTCTGTAAATAATAAATCACTTTTAGTATCATGCATATGCGTATGAATGTCATGTTGTGCATAGGTATATGTTTCATAGCATCATCAGCCTCTGAGGGCATCCCATCATATCATATCGGNNACATATATAACGCCGTTTGAATCATATTTCAACCACTATGGGCAACATCATCATCATATACCAGCTGATCAGGTGGTGGTGCGTATATAACGCCATAACCTTTCCCATATCCCACATACATATATATACATACATATATACGCGTATATAACGCCATCTGGTCATGGGTCAACATGCATGTATAAATGCATGAAATGCATATGAAATATATCAATAAAATCTCTCGGTACGTCATAAGGCCATTATGCCTCTGATTAATATCATGAGATAAACTTTACCAACTTACATATTTCTGAGACCCATGAACATATGACAGAGTAATTTGACATGTGGAAGGATAAGAATATACATATCTGTGGCATTTCTACGAATAGAGTATTTTATGGAAGTTGTGCATTTTCTCGTTTCGTTCATGTCGTATAGATCATGCCAAAAGAAACAAGGGATAACCTTAACATACCTGAGTCGATTCTCTTGACAATCCTTCTAACACACGTCAATTACGACAACATGTAACGACGGATCGAAGTAGGGGAATATTCGTCTGTAACATTTGGCTTCTTGATACACTCTTTAACTCCAAAGAAGTGAAGAAGTAAGCTAGAAAATGGACGGGAGGAACCTTTGAATCATGTCGAAGCAGAGAGGCAAAGGAAATAGAAATTAAACCAAAGTTTCTATGCATTAAGAGATGTTCCATATGTGAGCAAGATGGGAAAGGCATCACTTATTGGAGATGCAATTTCATATATTAAGGAGCTGAAGTTGAAGCTTCAAAATACAGAAAAACATATAGATAAGACTTAAGAGTCTAATAGAATATTTAATTCAAATGTTGGCACCTTTTCAAGGTGACTTAAGAGTCGTCAATTATCACTTATTTTGCTGCCACGCTTGACACCTTGATCTTTATCCCCAAGACCTTAATTAATCCCCCACTTACTCCTTAATCAACTTATTAATTCCCCACTAATTTAATAATTAATCAATTACCCACATATTTGAGAATTATTTCCACTTACTTAAAATATTACTCACTTTTCACATACCTTATACACCTTACTATCATGGCCATGTGGTACCTTGTATGGTACTAGTTCATAAATATCGGGTATTAATGCTCGGCCCGAATTTTATCCCAACATGCCAAACTTGGACGAAAATTCATTTTTTTCGATTTGATTACCCCCTCACCTTCACGTATTTACTCGTCACTTTTTTGGAATAGCATAATCGTTAAATTTTCCAAATAATCTTTTCCTTAGGCTGATGTCAATTACCTTACGACAAATTCAACGTACAATACTACAGAGTGCAACATCGTCGTAATTTAATACTGCAGGACGTAATATTGACGTAATATTGCGGGGCGTAACATTATTCCCCCTTTGGAACATTCGTCCTCGAATGTTGACTGATGCTCTTATCATTTTCGTAACTTATATCTTCCGAATACTTTAGAACTTCCCTTGCCATCTAGGCAAATGTTTCTGTGTAGAAGTTCAAAAGTCCAGGGCGTTACCCCCTCAGGCCTCCTTCTCACGCCACAACTTGTAGTCGGAATCCTTTTAATCTCGTAAATGTTGCTACCTTTCTTCATGCAGCCTGTACGACTTTGACCTTGTAAGGGTGCCCAATCTCTAG